>JAJOZX010006170.1:250000-260000 GCA_023014485.1 Bathynomus jamesi
TTTAGATTGCAAATCTACCAGAGTCCTCCGAGCCACTATAGAAGAACTCGGAGAGTAACATAGAAGAAAAACCACTTCAAGTCACACATCCGTTGCTTGCCTCCTAAACCAGAACCCCCGTCAATCCGAACCACCCCAGGGCCATAGACGGAGGGGTTAACAACTGGCGACCCTTTAACCAGGATCTTCACGACTCCAGGATTCTTCCAGTCTTCCAGACCCTGGAACCAGAACCAACACCCAGTTGACCGGCGTGTTACGACTTCTAGTTCGTCAATCCACCCAGTTGACCGGCGTGTCACGACTTCTAGTTCGTCACATCCACCCAGTGACCGGCGTGTCACGACTTCTAGTTCGTCACATCCACCCAGTTGACCGGCGTGTCACGACTTCTGGTTCGTCACATCCACCCAGTTGACCGGCGTGTCACGGCTTTCTAGTTCGTCACATCCACCTTGAACGGTGCGTCACGACTCCAAGTTCTGCACGCCTAGTTTCATCCAGAACAAGTGGCCAGCAAGACACGCTTCAGGACACGTCTCTAAGGATTTCGCCGTAGGAATCTTGTTAAGTACAAAACTCTTTTTTAAAATAATTTCTAAACATTTGAAAAGTCATTATTATTAACAATTAATATTTAGTATTGAGCCAGAATTAACAAAAAACAACACAGTGAACACTTCAGACACCAGTGATACACACTTTTTATTGAAAACAGTATTGTCAGTTATTTTCACAATTATTTTTACTATTCTAGTTAGTATAGTATAATTTATTTAATGTACCAAACATAGTATTACCATACCATCACGTACATTTGAGTGAATTTTTTACATTTTTTTTCTGTTTGAAATCTTTTCAAATTTTCCCCGAGTTAGGCAAATTGTTGTGCATTATTTTTTTAGATAGTATAGTTAGGAAAACCCCTTAAGTGATCATTCCATGAATTAAGATCGTCAAGCAGACCTAATTAGAACATTAATAAGTACCTTCAAATATGAGCGATTCAGACGGTGCGCTTTCTGACATCGAAGAATTACCTACACACATTTTTCCACCTACCCGCGCCCTTCAAACATATTCCCAAACACACAAGTCAGTATGTCTCAGTCTCAAACCCCCGCCCCAGCATATATTAACTTAGGCAGATTAGTAAATCTTCCTCATACTGTTTTAATTTTTAAGGGGACCATAGATAATCGTTTTGTTGAACCGCGCGTAAGACCTTGGGTTGAGTCTTTAGAGCAACATTTCTTACGCGAGAATATTACCGATGATGATATAAAATCAGAGAAGCAAAAAGATTTATTGACCCTAAAGAGGGAAATGCCCATGACACAGTCACTTACGTCCCATCAATTAGCGAAGCTATAACATGGGACGATTTTAAACAAAACCTATTAGAATTTTTTAAAGAAATAACCCTTGCACAACCCTTAGCCACATTAGAAGCAGTCTTCCAAGCTAAATGGAAGAGGAACACGAGGATTTAAACAATTTTATTACACGTACACACAAACTTGTAGGAGAAGCCCTCCGGGCCGCAGAAAATGCAGTGGCATAACTTTTACTTCGAAACAAAGAAATCTAATAGTAGCCACAACCATTTACCAAAACTTACCCGGAGCGCCTAAAAAAAAGTTTCAGGAGTTTTTAAATGTTGACAAACCTGTCAGTGTAGCCATAAACAAAACACGGGAACATCACCCCGATTTAGCAAACCAAACCTACCGAAAGGGTAGAGAAACCCCTGTACAGTATATTCAGCAGCCCACAACACCAATACCAACGCAACAACAACAACAATATAACCAAGGCAAATACAGGGAACACCCCAGAAACAAGCCCCCCAAACCCAGAATACACGCCCCCTCCACAGTGTTTTAACTGTGATAGTTTCGGGCATATGATAAGTCAATGTAATTACCCCTCGTATTGCTCCCACTGTCACGAACATGGTCATCGCCGTGGCGGTCGCCAAAAGTGTGCTGATAAAGCCCCTGCAGGGTAGGTCGGATCGAAAATGAGGTTTTTAAACGTTGTTTCGAAATTCAAATATGGCTAGTGCGGAAAATATGTGGGTGCTATAGATAATGACTGTGCATAAATATTAGTCCTGAGAAATTATATCTTCAGGTGCCACAAAGCCGTCGAAAAAGTGAATATAATGATTTTCTTATATTCTGCATTAGTACAATAACTGAAACTTACTTGTTATTATTATATATTAAGTGTTCCAATTACCAAAATAGTTACTGAATTACGCAGCTCTTAGTTTATTTAGATCAATGTTCTTTTGATTAATGATCTAAATAATCCAAACTCACCACGAGGAGGTGGCTGCGTGTCGAGCTCCACCCATGCCCTCCCAACCACCCATCCTTGCGCATGTTTTTTTTCTATTAACGTTTTATTTAAACTTTATATTCAGCTTTACTTTCGAATGATGGCATTTTTTTACGTGACTGAAGTGTTGATCTTATGAAGCCATCTCGCGCGTTCAATCCAAATACTTTTGATGATGCTTCAGTCACTAATTTTACCATTCTTTCTACTACTTGTGTATGACAAGGGAATTTCTCGAATGGAGGGGTACTCTTGTTTTCTATGAATTCTTCAATCTCATTTTCTGTCAGGTGTCTTGTCACAGGTGGTTCAGTGACAATGCATTTTTGCCAATTAATTAAATCAGTATAATCAGTAGCTTCAAATTGAATAACAGGTACTGTGAAACGCCTCACAACTTTTTCCTTGTTTGTTTGCCTTGCTTTCTTTATTCGCCTCCACGCTAATTCTCTTATGGCGCTGCGGTCATCATGAATCATTGATGCTAGAATATTTTCTGGATTTGCAAAAAATGCATTTCTTTGTATGACAGGGTTTACAATATCCTTTACTTCGTCATTCAGTGTTCTTGTTAGTTCAATAGTTTTGAAAACATGTTTTGAGCCATTGACAAAAGACGTACTTTGCTTAATAGAAAACCACATTGGGATGTAGACCTTCATTATAAAAGAAGCAATGTTCATAGGTTCTCAGATGGACTTACAGTTGAAACGTATAGACGAAGCAAACGATTTGCTGTAGTCAGCCATCGTGAATGTGCCATTTTGCCTGGACTACGATGAGCAAGATCTGGAGAGCAATATCCCTTTGTTATGGCCTGATGAATATCAATTAGATATTTTTGGTCGTGCTAAGATCTTCACAGTCTACAGTTGGTTCCTCAGCATCAATCCTTTCAAACTCGACAATAGGAAGACTCTCACAGTTCTCTAATTCCCTGCCAATAGGACCGGTGAATCCGCGGGGCCAGATGTTTTTCCATCCAGCTTTGCAACTAAATGGCGTAATGGCAATTCATTGGCATGGAGCTGGCACACTAAATGTTGAACTGGCTTCTTCAGCTTCAATTCTATAAGCCTTATAACGCCTCCCTTTTCTCCAGTGTTGACTGCTGCACCATCGCATCCAATGGCAACAAGGTTTTCCAGGTTCATGTCATTATTTCCAATATACTCAAACATTCCTTTACATATTTCTTCAGCTGATCCAGAATTCACAGAATAATGGCCCAAATAATCTGAACCAGGTTCTCTCACTAAAGTGATATGTTCTTCTGTTACCTTCTTCTGATATACTTTGGACTCTTTTTTTTCTTGGAAGAGTGTAGAATCTTTTCGACCATCAAAATAGATTCCTCTGATTGGGACCTGATTTTGATCTTTCATAATTTCTGATCTCTTCTTTTGTCTTTCTCTTCTGATTTTACTCCTATCCACTACTTCAGATGTATTGTCAATAGAACTTCTCCAATATCTTGCAATACTGCACTAACAATGAATGCTGCAGCTCGATCTGAAACTGCAGTCCTGTCACAAGCAGTAGCCACTGAAGGTAGATTTGTAGTTTTCCTTTTCTTGAATAATTGTTCTTCAGGTTGTTCGAGCTTTCTCTTCGAGCTAACTGGCTCTGGAAATGTATCGTCTGATATTTCGCCAGATTCACTTTCACTATTTGATGTCGATGATGATAATTCAACATTTGTATCCTGCAATTTCTCCTGTGAAGATTCTTTGGTGAGCCTCACAGCTTCTTTTTGCTTTCTTAGCAACGTAGATGCTTTTTTCTTTGAGAGTGTAATATCTACTCTATCAATAAGCAGTTTTCTTTCACTCCTTTGATCTAAGAGGAACGTCACTTCTTCCTTTGGAACCGTTTTTTCTTTGGGACAAGAACATTGTGTTAGTACTTTGCACTTGCACGCTGCAATGTCAAAAAGTTTCGTGTGTGCTTCTTTTTTGAACATATCAATCTTTGCTTTGTAAGCTTCAGAATTTTTTCTGCTTTGGTATGGCTTCATAATGACACGATACTTTTCGTGGTAGCTTCTGAACATTGTTTCAATTCGCCTGTCTGACAGAATTGGGACGGAAGCACTTTCCCAAATTGTTTTCAATTTATCAACAACTTGTTCTAATATTTGAGATATTGAAGGATCTTTATTAGTATTCTGTTTCAAATCGTTTCTTACAAACAAGTAATATTTAAAAACTCCTTCGTATGTAGGAAGATTCCTGTGCCACAAATCTTCCCCATACCAAACATGGAGCACTCAGTTGAGGCCCTGGTTGATTTTGCACAAACTCGAGACATTTTGAAAGTATACAAATCTGAAAAGAAAGAGCTAATATCAATTATACGTTAATTTCAGTTAATAGTACATGGCAACTTAGGGCAACACAATAGAGAAATGCAAAATATATAAGAAATATAGTTTAGACTATCTGAGTAACGCCAACAGAACACCCACCTGCTACGAGAGCGACAGCTACACTGAACCGAGGTACTCACGTGACAGCTGAGTGAGCTGACTATAGAAAACTGTTTTTAGAGAATAGAAACTTTTTTAAAGGTTGACTGAGCTATTTTTATACAAGTGTGAATAAATTCTTGTCTATTGTGCATCGTGGACTCTTCTGTAATTATTGGTTAAAATCTGCTTTTTTTCAATTTTTTTTCAATATTGAAAGTCATTGTGGCACCTGAAGATATTAATGTTATGATTTTACATTTATACCAGCTTATTTCCTCACTACTCCACACATTTTCCACACTAGCCAATTTGAAAATTCGAAAAATGAGTTTTTCACTCCTCCCTACTGCAGGGTATAGACGCAACTTTCAGAAACCAAACCAACCACGTCCCCAAAACGTATCCCAAAAGTCACCCAATCCCCAGAAACCAGTCCATTCCCAGCCTCAGTCGAACTACCAACCCAATAAATCACGACCACAGAGTCACCCACACTCTTACCCCATGTATAAACATCAATACAACCAGCAAGGTCAACTAGTTCGGTACGTAGAAGTACCCGGGGAGGAATCATTTTCCCCAGAGAACAGTTTTCAAGAACAACCTTCATGTATGATATCCCCGTAGAATATGATCCAGGTCCTCCCATAGAAAACCATGTGAGCCCTATTTTAGACCCTACATTGGAGGCAGCAGTTCAACCTCCTCCCTCCTAAATTACAGTAGTAAGCCCAGATACGCACACAAACTCCCCATCAGGATAATAGGTGCGGACCTCTTAGATTTAATAATAAATTGTAGTACGGATAACCAAGATTTAACTGCTCTCCTAGATACAGGAGCACACGCGACGTTAATTAAGAAACAATGCGTAGATGAATTACTAGAGAGTACAAATTATAAATATGAACTTAAGGCACCATCCTGCCAACTTAGAGGAGTTACGGGCACACCCATACCCACATATGGAGAAATTGAGTTATATTTAGAAATTGGAAACGCGGTATACCCCGCGAAATGTTGTATAGTGGACACAGTCGCCACCTTTCAGACAGACATCCTACTAGGGATGGATTTTTTTAACCGGAATCAATGGGAGATTTACCCAGCCGGAAAGTTAGTAAAGTGTCGAAATAGGACACACCATCTCCGCGAGGATGACAGACAACTTAATGCTAATAGACTTAGCTCAGTTCAGATTTCCGAAAGAAATAGGAAACCCCCTCTACTTGATAGCAGATCAAGTCGGCCGGTTGCATCCAGAGGGACAACCGCTCCAGAAATCAGACCCCAGGGTAATCAGTTCCAGTTGTTGAATCCAGTTGGATCAACCCAGGCAGTTTCCAGACAGTCAGTTTCCAGTCAGTCAGTTTCCAGTCAGTCAGTTTCCAGTCAGCCAGTTTCCAGTCAGCCAGTTTCCAGTCAGTCAGTTCCAGTCAGCCAGTTTCCAGTCAGCCAGCTTCAGTTCAGCCAATAAGGCAAATTTTAGTCGCCGAACCAGAATCAGATTCACAATTTTTCATATGCCCTACCGAGCATATAACAGTAGCACCTTATGAGAAGATTTGTTTCCTAGCAAAAGTAGTTAACAGTCAAGGAAAATTATTAGAGTCAGAGCGTACTCTGATTACAGAGAAAAGTAATTTCAAAAGAGATGTTCTTATTGCCCAAGTCCTTAGTCAGAGTCAGAATTCAGCTATCCCTGTTGTTTGTTTAAACAAAGGAGAAAGTCCTATAGAATTAACTTCAAATCAGAAAATAGGAACTGTTTCCACAGTAGAAGTAGATTCAGATTTCCCCATCAGTACGATAAATCGTGTTTCCAGTTCCTTAGAATTAAAGCCTTCAATATTAAAAGAAGAATATAAGAAATGTCTGAAGCACTCCCTTCAGGAGTCACCAGCTTTACAGGATCCCAAACTAATGGAATCACTTCTCGATTTCCTGATAAGAAATAAAGATGTGATTGCCCTAACCGGAGATCCTCTGGGCCGAACTAATTTGGTCCCTTTTGAAATCAAGTTGGAACCCAATTCCAAACCCATTTTCATTCCTCCCTATCGGGTTCCACATTCTCAGTTAGTCACTATTGAGGAACACATCAAGGACATGTTGGAGCAGGATGTCATTCAGCCTTCAGCTAGTCCCTGGTCCGCTCCTATGATTCTCGTCTCCAAAAAGGACGGAACATCTCGCCCTTGTATAGATTTTAGACGCCTGAATAACATTACCATCCCAGACCGTTTCCCGATTCCAAACATGCAGGAAACAATTCTGAACGTAGGGAAAGCGAACTTTTTTTCATCCCTCGATTTAGCATCAGGTTATTGGCAAATGGAGGTCAGTCCCGAATCTCGGGCATTGACTGCTTTCTCCACTAACCGAGGCCATTACGAATTCCAGGTTTTACCTTTCGGAGTCCGAAATGGGCCTGCTAATTTCTCTAGGTTGATGAATATAGTCCTTTCCGACCTATTAGGTGTCGAAGCTCTCGTGTATCTTGACGATATTATCGTCTATAGTTCGGACATAAAAACACACTTTCAACGCCTTCATAATGTGCTATCACACTTGAGAAAAGCACACCTTAAACTGAAGCTTGCAAAGTGCAATTTTTTACAAGAATCCCTGGTATACCTAGGATTCCTACTCTCGTCCACAGGAATTAAACCTGATCCAGCCAAACTCGAAGCCCTGGAAAGGTACCCTGTACCCAAGACCATCGACGACGCCCGTGCATTTATTGGTTTTGTCGGATTCTATCGGAACTTTATCCCCCAATTTTCGAATATTGCTAAACCCATTACTAATTTGTTCCAGAAAAATTCGAAATTTAACTGGGAATCCGATCACCAACATGCCTTTGAAACTTTAATTAATAAACTAACCTGTCATCCCATTTTACAATATCCTGATTACACAAGACCCTTCATCATAGCCACAGATGCTTCCTCCTATGGACTAGGAGCCGTCCTGTTACAGGACGTAGACGGTGTGGAATTACCCATTGCTTATGCCAGTCAACTTCTCTCTGCACCTCAACGGAATTATTCCACTACGGACCGAGAGGCCCTAGCGGTATATTGGGCTTTGAAAAAATTCCGAAATATCGTCTATGGCTACGATGTAACCATCAAGACTGATCATAAGCCACTCACGTACCTCTTCAAGGACAAGCTACTTGAAGGACGATTGAGTAGATGGGCTCTGTTGATTCAGGATTTTGCAGCGAAAATCGTATACAAACCGGGAAAACTGCAAGTTATTCCAGACGGATTGTCGAGACTCAAGCCCGACGCCCGAGTGAATAAAATAGGAATTCTTCCTGTGTTCGACTACGAGTGTCTGCAATACTCCCAACAACAGGACCAACACACCCAGAAACCTTCGGGCGCGCCTGGAACAAAAGGAACCATCGAAGGTAAAAGAACAGTACAACCTCAAAGATGGGCTCGTACATTTCAGGAACGAAGATGGAAACGACCTCGTGGAGATACCAAAGGATCTCGTTGATATAGCCATTGGACTTTGTCACGACTCACCTTTTTATGGACACATGGGGCCGGATCGCACCATCAAAAGTCTTTTGGAGCGATACCATTTTCCCGAGATGAACAGAACGGTACATGAATACATCGCCGAATGTCCGTCGTGTTTAAAGCATAAGGGCAACGTACCATCCACCGCTCCAATGCATAAATATCCAGTATGCCAGAGGCCCTGGCAAAGAACTGGAATGGATATACTGGGACCATTTCCCAAAACATCAAAGGGAAATCAGTACATCATTGTGTTTACGGACCACTTCTCGCGTTACAGCGAAGTAGCCGCCATTCCAGACCAGACCTCGGAAACTGTGGCAAGAGCCCTAGTGGAACGCGTCATCCAAAACCATACCACTCCTTCCATCCTAATCTCGGATAACGCCCTTAGTTTCACTTCCAAACTGTTCGAGTCACTCTGTAACATGTGTAGAATTAAAAATACACACATTGTGGCATACCATCCGCAGGCAAACGGCTTAGTGGAAAGGCACAATCGAAAGATCTTGGAAGCCCTGCGCCACGTTGTCGATGCATCCTCCCGTACATGGGATGATTCCCTTCCCATGGTACAAACAGCCATCAACAATGGCTATAATGTGTCCATCGGGGACACCCCTCATTTCGTTCTATATCACTACGACAAGCGTCTACCTTTTGATTTGCCCGACCAAACCGACCCGGCAGTCCTAACATCTTCCGAAATGGCAGAAGCAAATCAGCAACTAGCTGAACGATCTTTCAAGATTTTTGACATAATCCGCTATGCCCTCGACCAACGAAACCAACAGATGGAGCAAGAGCAACATAGGCGTCATCCCCGTCAACGGACTATAATCGTCGGTATGCGATGTTATCTGAAGAGCGTGAAACCGCCAGGGGCTCATCGCAAATTATACCCAAATGGGATGGCCCATATAGGATTATGAAAGACCTCGGAAAAAATCGTTATGAAATCCTCGACCTCCGGGATCATTCCAAACTAAAGATCATTCACGCTGACAATTTGAAGATAGCTTCCGAACAACACCTTCCCAAAAAACAGCTGCCAGGCGTTCGAGCCGCCTATCCTTCAAAAGGTCAAGATATTAACAAATCGGGCAGGGATCAAAAAACTGAAGTAGTCACCGCGGGAACCGCTACCCATGACGAAGATTGGTACCTCGTAATACCACCATTACTCGAGGCAATCTCTGAACAAGAGGAGGCCCCAGAGCCAAGCGTCCCATCGGACCCAGACCCTGGAGAAACCCCTTCGAGAGATCACTCAGTGGAACTCCACCATCTCCTCCAACTCCACCATCTCCTCTGTCACCACCCTCGCCGATTGATGATCGACGCACGGACCCATACCGCCCGCAAATGCATCACCCACGTGAACTAGAACCTTCACATAAGAAACGAACCCGCTCAGAATCCGAGCTCAACGGTCGACCCCCATTGCCACCAAAACGAGGCCGACCCCTTCGCCCACCAACACAAGTATCCACACAAGTATCCACACAACTACCCCCAGCTCCGTATAACTTAAGGCGTAGAAATGAATAAAATTGTCCCCCTTATAATTTTCCAAATTATTTACTCTTGTAGACCTAGCATTAAAATTTCTACCGGAGTTGTTATAGAAAAACTTGCAGAAGGT
>JAJOZX010006170.1:265000-287769 GCA_023014485.1 Bathynomus jamesi
GAATTTTCATACATTGGAGACTAGATATATGATGAAGGGAAAATGTGACGTCATAGTTATTGAATTTTTACGTATAGTACAAATCATTATTAGGAAGATTTACAAGAACAAATTAGAGACACAGAGTGGGAAACGTATGAGAATAAAGTTATTTTATGACGTCATAGTTATTCACATTATGTCATACGTACAGTATAACTGTAAGTCATTATTTGGGAGGACCTAAAAGAAACGAGTTAAAGACAGTGGGTATCAAGGACTAAGAAGCACAACTACGGGTTCCAATCCTCTTATATGCAATGCGTATGTATAATCTAGGGTCGAGGGTGAGATGCAAGACAATAATAATTAATTATAATAACTTCTATAACAAATTGAAAAATGGATACGACTAAACCATAGATATGGTAGATCGTAGGGTTGTGACACGAACAAAAAAATAGGAAGCTACAAGTAAAATTATTATCCAAACTCGCGTTAAGCGATTTTAGTTCTTATGTAAAAATGAATATTGATTATTCATTTCATTTTTACATTGCTCTCCCCGTTTAAAAAAAACGATATTTATACAATAATTTAATAGGGTACCATTAATACAATACAAATGAGAAAATAACATCCTAACTACTTCAAGTTAGATGACGAATTTTTCTTTACATTACAAATTTTTATACAGAACAAGTGAGTTATTATATAATATAAAAAAATTCAAAGATTAATACTTTAATTTAGATAAACAATTAAGTTAGACAAACAATGATATGGTTAAAAAAAAAAAATTTCTGTGGGGAAAATTACATTCATAATGAATAGGTAAAAGGGAAAAATATAAATCGTACAATCTATAAGCTAATTTTTATTGACTAGTGTATGTAAAAATAGAATTACGTAATGGATGGTGTATAGACCTGTGGTCTAGTGTGTATTTTTGTGTACTAGGTATAAAGTGTGTAGCTGATAATTTCGAGAGACAGAGTAGCTGAGAGGATTGTTAAATTAACTGAATAAAAGCATGAGCGAGAATTTATATACAGTAAGCAAAAATGATTAAGATTATATAGCATAGTTTGCACTTACGTAATGAAATAGTTTTATTGTGATATTCAATGATTTTAGCATAAGGTTTGTATATATATAGTATATATATAGTGTGCATGCATTTTTATTGACTGTTGTAGGTACAAATCGAATTACGTAGTGGATGATGTATAGACCTGTGGTCAAATGTGTATTTATGTTTATTGGGTACAAAGTGTGTATTTTATAATTTCGAGACACAGATTAAATTCGACTACTAAAATTCATAACCATATACTTTAGTAGTATGTCAATTTGACTATAATTTTCGTTTGATACCTTACAAATGGTACAATAACAATTTAAAGACAGTTACTGACGATTAATTGAACAAAATAAAAATAAAAATACAAATTAATAATAGAGATCAATTATGCATTTTAATGAGCTAACATAATTTTTTATAATATTCTTAAAAATAAAAGTAAATCGAACCATAGATGAATTTCGACCAAGAATAAAAAAGTTATTGAAATGGAAGGGAAGCATTTCGAACAATCTTTTCTTTTAATAATTTCAGGTAAATTTTACATTAAAAATTATTTTTAGATGATAAAAACAAAAATATTAAAAAGGTTTAATAATTTTTTGCACGTTAAGTAGAAAAATTATACTCTTTCGTTGAATGTTGATAGAATTTGAATTATTTGATTTTTTTTAATCTGAAAACTTGTTTGCATATAGACAAATACATCTATTTTATTGTGTAGAAGTTTTATTAAAAATTAAATGACTGAAATTTAGGGTATGTCCGGTCATATGGGTAAATTTCCCGATCGTACAGAGCAGGATAAATTAGGTACATGATCGATTAATTGTTACGCTATTTCTGTCATCATATAATCAAAATAATTCTAAAACTCGTTAAAAACTTTTGTAAAAACGGTTTTGGTCGACACTGGGTTCAACTGGGGTTGGGGTGTTAAAATAAAAAAAAAATAAAAAAACAAAGTTTGGAGTAATACATTCGGGGGAATTGAGTGACTAAGCGGGGGATATAAGTTTGAAATTGACAATAAGTCTTTCGTGAGCACTTCGCTTTTTTTTTTTTTTTTTTTTTTTTTTAAAGATTGCTTGTCACACTACTTAGAACAAAAATTAAAAAAAGTTGAAACAAAACGGAGGGACGGCATGTTCCTCATATACATTACAATAATTACCAAAATCGTTACAACCAATTGTAAAAACGGTTTTGTTACAATTAATGAAATGTCATTTTACCTATATATTTATATACGGAACAATGGCATGAAAAGAAAAGACAGATAGGTCAATTTTCTTCTCACAAACAAAAAAAAAGATTAACTAAAGACACAAACGGGTCAATTCAGGTTGAATTTAATTCTCTTTTACAACAAAAAAAAAAGTTGAATTAAATTCTCTTGAACAACAAAAAAAAGGTTGAATTCAATTGACTGCATTGAAAACTTGGGACTTGAAAACTAACTTCTTTTCAAAACTAACTTCTTTTCAAAACTAACTAACTTCTTTTCAAAACTAACTAACTTCTTTTCAAAACTAACTAACTTCTTTTCAAAACTAACTAACTAACTTCTTTTCAAAACTAACTAACTTCTTTTCAAAACTAACTAACTTCTTTTCAAAACTAACTAACTTCTTTTCAAAACTAACTAACTTCTTTTCAAAACTAACTAACTTCTTTTCAAAACTAACTAACTTCTTTTCAAAACTAACTAACTAACTTCTTTTCAAAACTAACTAACTTCTTTTCAAAACTAACTAACTTCTTTTCAAAACTAACTAACTTCTTTTCAAAACTAACTAACTTCTTTTCAAAACTAACTAACTAACTTCTTTTCAAAACTAACTAACTTCTTTTCAAAACTAACTAACTTCTTTTCAAAACTAACTAACTAACTTCTTTTCAAAACTAACTAACTTCTTTTCAAAACTAACTAACTTCTTTTAAAAACTAACTAACTTCTTTTCAAAACTAACTAACTTCTTTTCAAAACTAACTAACTTCTTTTCAAAACTAACTAACTTCTTTTCAAAACTAACTAACTTCTTTTCAAAACTAAATAACTTCTTTTCAAAACAAACTAACTTCTTTTCAAAACTAACTAACTTCTTTTCAAAACTAACTAACTTCTTTTCAAAACTAACTAACTTCTTTTCAAAACTAACTAACTTCTTTTCAAAACTAACTAACTTCTTTTCAAAACTAACTAACTTCTTTTCAAAACTAACTAACTTCTTTTCAAAACTAACTAACTTCTTTTCAAAACTAACTAACTTCTTTTCAAAACTAACTAACTTCTTTTCAAAACTAACTAACTTCTTTTCAAAACTAACTAACTTCTTTTCAAAACTAACTAACTAATTTCAAAACTAACTAACTTCTTTTCAAAACTAACTAACTTCTTTTCAAAACTAACTAACTTCTTTTCAAAACTAACTAACTTTCTCAAAACTAACTAACTCTTTCAAAACTAACTAACTTCTTTTCAAAACTAACTAACTTCTTTTCAAAACTAACTAACTTCTTTTCAAAACTAACTAACTTCTTTTCAAAACTAACTAACTTCTTTCCAAAACTAACTAACTTCTTTCCAAAACTAACTAACTTCTTTCCAAAACTAACTAACTAACTTCTTTCCAAAACTAACTAACTAACTTCTTTCCAAAACTAACTAACTTCTTTCCAAAACTAACTAACTTCTTTCCAAAACTAACTAACTTCTTTCCAAAACTAACTTCTGTAATCTCTGGGGCGGTTGTCCCTCTTGGATGCAACCTATTGACTTGACCTCTTATCAAGTATTTCTATAAATCTCTGGGGCGGTTGCCCATCTTGGCGCAACCTTCTGAGTTGACCTCTTATCAAGTATTCTGAAACTGAAAATGAAACTTAACTGTCTAACTTGAACGCTTGTCAAGTATTCTGAAACTGAAAATGAAACTTAACTGTCTAACTTGAACGCTTGTCAAGTATTCTGAAACTGAAAATGAAACTTAACTGTCTAACTTGAACGCTTGTCAAGTATTCTGAAACTGAAAATGAAACATAACTGTCTAACTTGAACGCTTGTCAAGTATTCTGAAACTGAAAATGAAACTTAACTGTCTAACTTGAACGCTTGTCAAGTATTCTGAAACTGAAAATGAAACTTAACTGTCTAACTTGAACGCTTGTCAAGTATTCTGAAACTGAAAATGAAACTTAACTGTCTAACTTGAACGCTTGTCAAGTATTCTGAAACTGAAAATGAAACTTAACTGTCTAACTTGAACGCTTGTGAAGTATTCTGAAACTTAAACTGTCTAACTTGAACGCTTGTCAAGTATCTGAAACTATCTGAGTTGAAAAACTGACTTCAAAATTACTTCAAGTATCTTTATAAATCTCTGGGGTTTGGTTGTCCCTTTTGGTTACAACCAACTGAAACTGTCTGAAACTGAAAATGGAACTTGAAACTGCTTCAAGTAACTCTATAACTCTATAAACTCTCTCTAAACTCGCTGTAAATTATCTGTAAACTCTCTCTCTCTTAATTTGCAAGTCAATTCAATTCAGTAATTGAAAAAAATTTGCAAACAAAAAATTTAAAAAAATGTAAAGAACATTTCACTCGAATGTACGGGAAGGTACATAAAATAAAATTATTCTATACTGAATGTAATAGTGCAAATAACTGACAATTGACTCTGTGACATTTGACTCTGTGACAATTAACTCTCTGTGACAATTAACTCTCTGTGACAATTAACTCTCTGTGACAATTAACTCTCTGTGACAATTAACTCTCTGTGTTACAATTAACTCTGTTAAAATTACTGTTTCAATAAAAACAAATGTATCACTGGTGTCTGAAGTGTTCACTGTGTTTTGTGTTAAATTCTGGTTTGATACTCATTATTACCTGTTAATAATAGTGACTTTTCAAATGTTTATAAATTACTTAAAAAAACAAACTGTACTTAACAAAATTTTCTATGGGGAAAATCCTTGAGACGTGTCCTGAAGACGTCTTGTTGGCTACTTCTTCTTGGATGAAAACTAGGCTTGGAGAACTTGGAGTCGTGACACACCGATTCAAGGGTGGATGTTACGAACTAGAAGTCGTGACACGCCGGTCAACTGGTTTTATCCTGATGCAGGGTAATTTCTATCTTGGCCAAAGAGTGGCCTCTTCTTAAAATCCTCTTCTAAAAATCTTCTTCTACAAATCTTCTTTTACAAATCTTCTTCTTATCCTGGTAAAGGGTAATTTCTATCCTGGCCAAAGAGTGGCCTCTTCATAAAATCTTCTTAAAATAATCTTCTTAAAGTAATCTTCTTCTTAAAATAATCTTCTTAAAGTAATCTTCTTCTTAAATAATCTTTTTATCCTGGTAGTAGGGTAATTTCTATCTTGGCCAAAGAGTGGCCTCTTCTTAAAATCCTCTTCTAAAAATAATCTTCTTAAAATCTGTTAAGATCCTCTTCTTCTATGTCCCTATGGGGTGCTTCGACGTCGACGGGGCGTTCTTGATTTTATCCTGATGCAGGGTCGCCAGCTTTTTAGAACCCATATCTTCTTCTTCTTCTTATCCTGGCAAGGTCGCCAGCTGTTAACCCCTCCGTCTATGGCCCTGAGTCGGTTCGGAATCGACGGGGGTTCTAGTTAGGAGGCAAGCAACGGATGTTTCTTCTTTATACTTTTCTATAATTCTTTTCGGTCGCCTTAAATGGTGGGTCGCCACTCTGTTAAACCCGTGGCTACAGACTCGCCAGACTGTTATGCCAATATCTTCTATGGTGCTTGGGTTGTCTCTTTCTCTCGCTTATTAATTCTTCTCTTTTTATAATTCTCTGATCCTTTCTCTTATACTAAAATTATCGACTTTTCTTTTATAACTTGTCGACTTGACTAAGTTCTGAAGAGAGCACGGCTCGAAGGAAAAGATAAAAACTTTCTCTTACATTTAGTTTACTTCTAAAAATGTACAGTTAGTTCTCTGAATTTACAAGGGTAGAGGTTCGACCATGGCTCAGGCCGGAATCTAAAAAGTTAAGTTAAGGAGGCAAGGGGCCTCTGCCCCCTCCTAATGAGGTGCTAATATGAAGTCTTAAAAGAAGTGGCCAATGAAGTGGTGTATTTTTACAAATATACGTATAATATAACTTAAATGTTTGGGGAGACAGTCGAAGGTTAAGTTCCCCCCTTTTTTTTTAAACACATGATCAGATGTTTTAAATGATTGCAAATAAAAATTAAAAAAATAAAATAAAAACTAATTTGTATTTTTTCGCCGAGTCTACATTTTTGAAGGCGATATCATTTCGTGATAGTACACAAGTACAAATTGAGTACACGACTGAGTACGTATTAATTTTGGTTCATTACAATTACGATTACAATTACCAATTAATTCATATTCACTTGTTGTTTAATTACACTTCCATTTTAAAGTACATTCTTACATGATAAATTGAATCATTACATTCAATTACAGTTTCATTGAAGTACATTACATTATATTAAATCAAGTATTACAGTTAATTACAATAAAACAGTTACTATAACTTTGTTTTGTTTTTACAGTGTTTCTTATTAATAGACAATTAAGATGTTAGAAATATAATACAAAGTACATGGGGCACATATGGTTTGGATTTATATACATATGTTATAATATGTTATGAATTTGAAATCAGAGCGAACGGAGGTATTTTTATCTTTGAGGCGCTCGAATCTGTTGTAGTGAGCGAATTCGATCTTACTAAGCATTTATTCGAGTTCACCTCGGGAGGTCATATCATTACAAATAAAAATGAAATAAATAATACGAGAACGTATTTTCGCGTATTCGAACGAACCTAAAGTTTCGCGCCTCACAAATTGACACGAGTAAACATAGACTGATAAGTTGATAGGGCATAAGTAGACAATAGGTAGATGAATGAATAAGTAATAAAATTAATAAAGGATAGCGGTCAAGAAAGAACATGAATGTAGGAATGAGTATGGTTCAATAATAATGTTTATGCTACATAACATATAAATAATGACTTCTATAGTGTTTCGTCCTTAGCATGATGTTAAAGAATTTTCATACATTGGATACTAGATATATGATGACGGGAAAATGTGACGTCATAGTTATTGAATTTTTACGTATAGTACAAATCATTATTAGGAAGATTTACAAGAACAAATTAGAGACACAGAGTGGGAAACGTATGAGAATAAAGTTATTTTATGACGTCATAGTTATTCACATTATGTCATACGTACAGTATAACTGTAAGTCATTATTTGGGAGGACCTAAAAGAAACGAATTAAAGACAGTGGGTATCAAGGACTAAGAAGCACAACTACGGGTTCCAATCCTCTTATATGCAATGCGTATGTATAATCTAGGGTCGAGGGTGAGATGCAAGACAATCATAATTAATTATAATAACTTCTATAACAAATTGAAAAATGGATACGACTAAACCATAGATATGGTAGATCGTAGGGTTGTGACACGAACAAAAAAATAGGAAGCTACAAGTAAAATTATTATCCAAACTCGTGTTAAGCGATTTTGGTTCTTATGTAAAAATGAATATTGATTATTCATTTCATTTTTACATTGCTCTCCCCGTTTAAAAAAAACGATATTTATACAATAATTTATAGGGTACCATTAATACAATACAAATGAGAAAATAACATCCTAACTACTTCAAGTTAGATGACGAATTTTTCTTTACATTACAAATTTTTATACAGAACAAGTGAGTTATTATATAATATAAAAAAATTCAAAGATTAATACTTTAATTTAGATAAACAATTAAGTTAGACAAACAATGATATGGTTAAAAAAAAAAAATTTCTGTGGGGAAAATTACATTCATAATGAATAGGTAAAAGGGAAAAATATAAATCGTACAATCTATAAGCTAATTTTTATTGACTAGTGTAGGTAAAAATAGAATTACGTAATGGATGATGTATAGACCTGTGGTCTAGTGTGTATTTTTGTGTACTAGGTATAAAGTGTGTAGCTGATAATTTCGAGAGACAGAGTAGCTGAGAGGATTGTTAAATTAACTGAATAAAAGCATGAGCGAGAATTTATATACAGTAAGCAAAAATGATTAAGATTATATAGCATAGTTTGCACTTACGTAATGAAATAGTTTTATTGTGATATTCAATGATTTTAGCATAAGGTTTGTATATATAAGTATATATAGTGTGCATGCATTTTTATTGACTGTTGTAGGTACAAATCGAATTACGTAGTGGATGATGTATAGACCTGTGGTCAAATGTGTATTTATATTTATTGGGTACAAAGTGTGTATTTTATAATTTCGAGACACAGATTAAATTCGACTACTAAAATTCATAACCATATACTGTAGTAGTATGTCAATTTGACTATAATTTTCGTTTGATACTTTACAAATGGTACAATAACAATTTAAGGACAGTTACTCACGATTAATTGAACAAAATAAAAATAAAAATACAAATTAAGAATAGAGAACAATTATGCATTTTAATGAGCTAACATAATTTTTTATAATATTCTTAAAAATAAAAGTAAATCGAACCATAGATGAATTTCGACCAAGAATAAAAAAGTTATTGAAATGGAAGGGAAGCATTTCGAACAATCTTTTCTTTTAATAATTTCAGGTAAATTTTACATTAAATTATTTTTAGATGATAAAAACAAAAATATTAAAAAGGTTTAATAATTTTTTGCACGTTAAGTAGAAAAATTATACTCTTTCGTTGAATGTTGATAGAATTTGAATTATTTGATTTTTTTAATCTGAAAACTTGTTTGCATATAGACAAATACATCTGTTTTATTGTGTAGAAGTTTTATTAAAAATTAAATGACTGAAATTTAGGGTATGTGCGGTCATACGGGTAAATTTCCCGATCGTACAGAGCAGGATAAATTAGGTACATGATCGATTAATTGTTACGCTATTTCTGTCATCATATAATCAAAATAATTCTAAAACTCGTTAAAAACTTTTGTAAAAACGGTTTTGGTCGACACTGGGTTCAACTGGGGTTGGGGTGTTAAAATAAAAATAAAATAAAAAAACAAAGTTTGGAGTATTACATTCGGGGGAATTGAGTGACTAAGCGGGGGATATAAGTTTGAAATTGACAATAAGTCTTTCGTGAGCACTTCGCTCTTTTTTTTTTTTTTTTTTTTTTTTTTAAAAGATTGCTTGTCACACTACTTAGAACAAAAATTAAAAAAAGTTGAAACAAAACGGAGGGACGGCATGTTCCTCATACACATTACAATAATTACCAAAATCGTTACAACCAATTGTAAAAACGGTTTTGTTACAATTAATGAAATGTCATTTTACCTATATATTTATATACGGAACAATGGCATGAAAATAAAAGACAGATAGGTCAATTTTCTTCTCACAAACACAAAAAAAAGATTAACTAAAGACACAAACGGGTCAATTCAGGTTGAATTTAATTCTCTTTTACAACAAAAAAAAAAGTTGAATTAAATTCTCTTGAACAACAAAAAAAAGGTTGAATTCAATTGACTGCATTGAAAACTTGGGACTTGAAAACTAACTTCTTTTCAAAACTAACTTCTTTTCAAAACTCACTTCTTTTCAAAACTAACTAACTTCTTTTCAAAACTAACTAACTTCTTTTAAAAAACTACTACTAACTTCTTTTCAAAACTAACTAACTAACTTCTTTTCAAAACTAACTAACTAACTTCTTTTCAAACTAACTAACTAACTTCTTTTCAAAACTAACTAACTAACTTCTTTTCAAAACTAACTAACTAACTTCTTTTCAAAACTAACTAACTAACTTCTTTTCAAAACTAACTAACTAACTTCTTTTCAAAACTAACTAACTAACTTCTTTTCAAAACTAACTAACTAACTTCTTTTCAAAACTAACTAACTAACTTCTTTTCAAAACTAACTAACTAACTTCTTTTCAAAACTAACTAACTAACTTCTTTTCAAAACTAACTAACTAACTTCTTTTCAAAACTAACTAACTAACTTCTTTTCAAAACTAACTAACTAACTTCTTTTCAAAACTAACTAACTAACTTCTTTTCAAAACTAACTAACTAACTTCTTTTCAAAACTAACTAACTAACTTCTTTTCAAAACTAACTAACTAACTTCTTTTCAAAACTAACTAACTAACTTCTTTTCAAAACTAACTAACTAACTTCTTTTCAAAACTAACTAACTAACTTCTTTTCAAAACTAACTAACTAACTTCTTTTCAAAACTAACTAACTAACTTCTTTTCAAAACTAACTAACTAACTTCTTTTCAAAACTAACTAACTAACTTCTTTTCAAAACTAACTAACTAACTTCTTTTCAAAACTAACTAACTAACTTCTTTTCAAAACTAACTAACTAACTTCTTTTCAAAACTAACTAACTAACTTCTTTTCAAAACTAACTAACTAACTTCTTTTCAAAACTAACTAACTAACTTCTTTTCAAAACTAACTAACTAACTTCTTTTCAAAACTAACTAACTAACTTCTTTTCAAAACTAACTAACTAACTTCTTTTCAAAACTAACTAACTAACTTCTTTTCAAAACTAACTAACTAACTTCTTTTCAAAACTAACTAACTAACTTCTTTTCAAAACTAACTAACTAACTTCTTTTCAAAACTAACTAACTAACTTCTTTTCAAAACTAACTAACTAACTTCTTTTCAAAACTAACTAACTAACTTCTTTTCAAAACTAACTAACTAACTTCTTTTCAAAACTAACTAACTAACTTCTTTTCAAAACTAACTAACTAACTTCTTTTCAAAACTAACTAACTAACTTCTTTTCAAAACTAACTAACTAACTTCTTTTCAAAACTAACTAACTAACTTCTTTTCAAAACTAACTAACTAACTTCTTTTCAAAACTAACTAACTAACTTCTTTTCAAAACTAACTAACTAACTTCTTTTCAAAACTAACTAACTAACTTCTTTTCAAAACTAACTAACTAACTTCTTTTCAAAACTAACTAACTAACTTCTTTTCAAAACTAACTAACTAACTTCTTTTCAAAACTAACTAACTAACTTCTTTTCAAAACTAACTAACTAACTTCTTTTCAAAACTAACTAACTAACTTCTTTTCAAAACTAACTAACTAACTTCTTTTCAAAACTAACTAACTAACTTCTTTTCAAAACTAACTAACTAACTTCTTTTCAAAACTAACTAACTAACTTCTTTTCAAAACTAACTAACTAACTTCTTTTCAAAACTAACTAACTAACTTCTTTTCAAAACTAACTAACTAACTTCTTTTCAAAACTAACTAACTAACTTCTTTTCAAAACTAACTAACTAACTTCTTTTCAAAACTAACTAACTAACTTCTTTTCAAAACTAACTAACTAACTTCTTTTCAAAACTAACTAACTAACTTCTTTTCAAAACTAAAACTAACTTCTTTCAAAACTAACTAACTAACTTCTTTTCAAAACTAACTAACTAACTTCTTTTCAAAACTAACTAACTAACTTCTTTCAAAACTAACTAACTAACTTCTTTTCAAAACTAACTAACTAACTTCTTTTCAAAACTAACTTCTGTAATCTCTGGGGCGGTTGTCCCTCTTGGATGCAACCTATTGACTTGACCTCTTATCAAGTATTTCTATAAATCTCTGGGGCGGTTGCCCGTCTTGGCGCAACCTTCTGACTTGACCTCTTATCAAGTATTCTGAAACTGAAATGAAACTTAACTGTCTAACTTGAACGCTTGTCAAGTATTCTGAAACTGAAAATGAAACTTAACTGTCTAACTTGAACGCTTGTCAAGTATTCTGAAACTGAAAATGAAACTTAACTGTCTAACTTGAACGCTTGTCAAGTATTCTGAAACTGAAAATGAAACTTAACTGTCTAACTTGAACGCTTGTCAAGTATTCTGAAATTTAACTGTCTAACTTGAACGCTTGTCAAGTATCTGAAATTAAACTGTCTAACTTGAACGCTTGTCAAGTATCTGAAACTACTAACTTGAACGCTTGTCAAGTATCTGAAACTATCTGAGTTGAAAACTGACTTCAAAATTACTTCAAGTATCTTTATAAATCTCTGGGGTTTGGTTGTCCCTTTTGGTTACAACCAACTGAAACTGTCTGAAACTGAAAATGGAACTTGAAACTGCTTCAAGTAACTCTATAACTCTATAAACTCTCTCTAAACTCGCTGTAAATTATCTGTAAACTCTCTCTCTCTTAATTTGCAAGTCAATTCAATTCAGTAATTGAAAAAAATTTGCAAACAAAAAATTTAAAAAAATGTAAAGAACATTTCACTCGAATGTACGGGAAGGTACATAAAATAAAATTATTCTATACTGAATGTAATAGTGCAAATAACTGTGACAATTGACTCTGTGACATTTGACTCTGTGACAATTAACTCTCTGTGACAATTAACTCTCTGTGACAATTAACTCTCTGTGACAATTAACTCTCTGTGACAATTAACTCTCTGTGTTACAATTAACTCTGTTAAAATTACTGTTTCAATAAAAACAAATGTATCACTGGTGTCTGAAGTGTTCACTGTGTTTTGTGTTAAATTCTGGTTTGATACTCATTATTAACTGTTAATAATAGTGACTTTTCAAATGTTTATAAATTACTTAAAAAAACAAACTGTACTTAACAAAATTTTCTATGGGGAAAATCCTTGAGACGTGTCCTGAAGACGTCTTGTTGGCTACTTCTTCTTGGATGAAAACTAGGCTTGGAGAACTTGGAGTCGTGACACACCGATCAAGGGTGGATGTTACGAACTAGAAGTCGTGACACGCCGGTCAACTGGTTTTATCCTGATGCAGGGTAATTTCTATCTTGGCCAAAGAGTGGCCTCTTCTTAAAATCCTCTTCTAAAAATCTTCTTCTACAAATCTTCTTCTACAAATCTTCTTCTTATCCTGGTAAAGGGTAATTTCTATCCTGGCCAAAGAGTGGCCTCTTCATAAAATCTTCTTAAAATAATCTTCTTAAAGTAATCTTCTTCTTAAAATAATCTTCTTAAAGTAATCTTCTTCTTAAAGTAATCTTTTTATCCTGGTAGTAGGGTAATTTCTATCTTGGCCAAAGAGTGGCCTCTTCTTAAAATCCTCTTCTAAAAATAATCTTCTTAAAATCTGTTAAGATCCTCTTCTTCTATGTCCCTATGGGGTGCTTCGACGTCGACGGGGCGTTCTTGATTTTTATCCTGATGCAGGGTCGCCAGCTTTTTAGAACCCATATCTTCTTCTTCTTCTTATCCTGGCAAGGTCGCCAGCTGTTAACCCCTCCGTCTATGGCCCTGAGTCGGTTCGGAATCGACGGGGGTTCTAGTTAGGAGGCAAGCAACGGATGTTTCTTCTTTATACTTTTCTATAATTCTTTTCGGTCGCCTTAAATGGTGGGTCGCCACTCTGTTAAACCCGTGGCTACAGACTCGCCAGACTGTTATGCCAATATCTTCTATGGTGCTTGTTGTCTCTTTCTCTCGCTTATTAATTCTTCTCTTTTTATAATTCTCTGATCCTTTCTCTTATACTAAAATTATCGACTTTTCTTTTATAACTTGTCGACTTGACTAAGTTCTGAAGAGAGCACGGCTCGAAGGAAAAGATAAAAACTTTCTCTTACATTTAGTTTACTTCTAAAAATGTACAGTTAGTTCTCTGAATTTACAAGGGTAGAGGTTCGACCATGGCTCAGGCCGGAATCTAAAAAGTTAAGTTAAGGAGGCAAGGGGCCTCTGCCCCCTCCTAATGAGGTGCTAATATGAAGTCTTAAAAGAAGTGGCCAATGAAGTGGTGTATTTTTACAAATATACGTATAATATAACTTAAATGTTTGGGGGAGACAGTCGAAGGTTAAGTTCCCCCCTTTTTTTTTAAACACATGATCAGATGTTTTAAATGATTGCAAATAAAAATTAAAAAAATAAAATAAAAACTAATTTGTATTTTTTCGCCGAGTCTACATTTTTGAAGGCGATATCATTTCGTGATAGTACACAAGTACAAATTGAGTACACGACTGAGTACGTATTAATTTTGGTTCATTACAATTACGATTACAATTACCAATTAATTCATATTCACTTGTTGTTTAATTACACTTCCATTTTAAAGTACATTCTTACATGATAAATTGAATCATTACATTCAATTACAGTTTCATTGAAGTACATTACATTATATTAAATCAAGTATTACAGTTAATTACAATAAAACAGTTACTATAACTTTGTTTTGTTTTTACAGTGTTTCTTATTAATAGACAATTAAGATGTTAGAAATATAATACAAAGTACATGGGGCACATATGGTTTGGATTTATATACATATGTTATAATATGTTATGAATTTGAAATCAGAGCGAACGGAGGTATTTTTATCTTTGAGGCGCTCGAATCTGTTGTAGTGAGCGAAATTCGATCTTACTAAGCATTTATTCGAGTTCACCTCGGGAGGTCATATCATTACAAATAAAAATGAAATAAATAATACGAGAACGTATTTTCGCGTATTCGAACGAACCTAAAGTTTCGCGCCTCACAAATTGACACGAGTAAACATAGACTGATAAGTTGATAGGGCATAAGTAGACAATAGGTAGATGAATGAATAAGTAATAAAATTAATAAAGGATAGCGGTCAAGAAAGAACATGAATGTAGGAATGAGTATGGTTCAATAATAATGTTTATGCTACATAACATATACTGTAAATAATGACTTCTATAGTGTTTCGTCCTTAGCATGATGTTAAAGAATTTTCATACATTGGATACTAGATATATGATGAAGGGAAAATGTGACGTCATAGTTATTGAATTTTTACGTATTGTACAAATCATTATTAGGAAGATTTACAAGAACAAATTAGAGACAGAGTGGGAAACGTATGAGAATAAAGTTATTTTATGACGTCATAGTTATTCACATTATGTCATACGTACAGTATAACTGTAAGTCATTATTTGGGAGGACCTAAAAGAAACGAATTAAAGACAGTGGGTATCAAGGACTAAGAAGCACAACTACGGGTTCCAATCCTCTTATATGCAATGCGTATGTATAATCTAGGGTCGAGGGTGAGATGCAAGACAATCATAATTAATTATAATAACTTCTATAACAAATTGAAAAATGGATACGACTAAACCATAGATATGGTAGATCGTAGGGTTGTGACACGAACAAAAAAATAGGAAGCTACAAGTAAAATTATTATCCAAACTCGTGTTAAGCGATTTTGGTTCTTATGTAAAAATGAATATTGATTATTCATTTCATTTTTACATTGCTCTCCCCGTTTAAAAAAAACGATATTTATACAATAATTTATTAGGGTACCATTAATACAATACAAATGAGAAAATAACATCCTAACTACTTCAAGTTAGATGACGAATTTTTCTTTACATTACAAATTTTTATACAGAACAAGTGAGTTCTTATATAATATAAAAAAATTCAAAGATTAATACTTTAATTTAGATAAAAATTAAGTTAGACAAACAATGATATGGTTAAAAAAAAAAAATTTCTGTGGGGAAAATTACATTCATAATGAATAGGTAAAAGGGAAAAATATAAATCGTACAATCTATAAGCTAATTTTTATTGACTAGTGTATGTAAAAATAGAATTACGTAATGGATGATGTATAGACCTGTGGTCTAGTGTGTATTTTTGTGTACTAGGTATAAAGTGTGTAGCTGATAATTTCGAGAGACAGAGTAGCTGAGAGGATTGTTAAATTAACTGAATAAAAGCATGAGCGAGAATTTATATACAGTAAGCAAAAATGATTAAGATTATATAGCATAGTTTGCACTTACGTAAGAAATAGTTTTATTGTGATATTCAATGATTTTAGCATAAGGTTTGTATATATATAGTATATATATAGTGTGCATGCATTTTTATTGACTGTTGTAGGTACAAATCGAATTACGTAGTGGATGATGTATAGACCTGTGGTCAAATGTGTATTTATATTTATTGGGTACAAAGTGTGTATTTTATAATTTCGAGACACAGATTAAATTCGACTACTAAAATTCATAACCATATACTGTAGTAGTATGTCAATTTGACTATAATTTTCGTTTGATACTTTACAAATGGTACAATAACAATTTAAGGACAGTTACTCACGATTAATTGAACAAAATAAAAATAAAAATACAAATTAAGAATAGAGAACAATTATGCATTTTAATGAGCTAACATAATTTTTTATAATATTCTTAAAAATAAAAGTAAATCGAACCATAGATGAATTTCGACCAAGAATAAAAAAGTTATTGAAATGGAAGGGAAGCATTTCGAACAATCTTTTCTTTTAATAATTTCAGGTAAATTTTACATTAAAAATTATTTTTAGATGATAAAAACAAAAATATTAAAAAGGTTTAATAATTTTTTGCACGTTAAGTAGAAAAATTATACTCTTTCGTTGAATGTTGATAGAATTTGAATTATTTGATTTTTTTAATCTGAAAACTTGTTTGCATATAGACAAATACATCTGTTTTATTGTGTAGAAGTTTTATTAAAAATTAAATGACTGAAATTTAGGGTATGTGCGGTCATACGGGTAAATTTCCCGATCGTACAGAGCAGGATAAATTAGGTACATGATCGATTAATTGTTACGCTATTTCTGTCATCATATAATCAAAATAATTAACAATAAAACTGTTAAAAACTTGTAAAAACGGTTTTGGTCGACACTGGGTTCAACTGGGGTTGGGGTGTTAAAATAAAAATAAAATAAAAAACAAAGTTTGGAGTATTACATTCGGGGGAATTGAGTGACTAAGCGGGGGATATAAGTTTGAAATTGACAATAAGTCTTTCGTGAGCACTTCGCTCTTTTTTTTTTTTTTTTTTTTTTTTAAAAAGATTGCTTGTCACACTACTTAGAACAAAAATTAAAAAAAGTTGAAACAAAACGGAGGGACGGCATGTTCCTCATACACATTACAATAATTACCAAAATCGTTACAACCAATTGTAAAAACGGTTTTGTTACAATTAATGAAATGTCATTTTACCTATATATTTATATACGGAACAATGGCATGAAAATAAAAGACAGATAGGTCAATTTTCTTCTCACAAACACAAAAAAAAAGATTAACTAAAGACACAAACGGGTCAATTCAGGTTGAATTTAATTCTCTTTTACAACAAAAAAAAAGTTGAATTAAATTCTCTTGAACAACAAAAAAAAGGTTGAATTCAATTGACTGCATTGAAAACTTGGGACTTGAAAACTAACTTCTTTTCAAAACTAACTTCTTTTCAAAACTCACTTCTTTCAAAACTAACTAACTTCTTTTCAAAACTAACTAACTTCTTTTAAAAACTAACTAACTAACTTCTTTTCAAAACTAACTAACTAACTTCTTTTCAAAACTAACTAACTAACTTCTTTTCAAAACTAACTAACTAACTTCTTTTCAAAACTAACTAACTAACTTCTTTTCAAAACTAACTAACTAACTTCTTTTCAAAACTAACTAACTAACTTCTTTTCAAAACTAACTAACTAACTTCTTTTCAAAACTAACTAACTAACTTCTTTTCAAAACTAACTAACTAACTTCTTTTCAAAACTAACTAACTAACTTCTTTTCAAAACTAACTAACTAACTTCTTTTCAAAACTAACTAACTAACTTCTTTTCAAAACTAACTAACTAACTACTTCTTTCAAAACTAACTAACTAACTTCTTTTCAAAACTAACTAACTAACTTCTTTTCAAAACTAACTAACTAACTTCTTTTCAAAACTAACTAACTAACTTCTTTTCAAAACTAACTAACTAACTTCTTTTCAAAACTAACTAACTAACTTCTTTTCAAAACTAACTAACTAACTTCTTTTCAAAACTAACTAACTAACTTCTTTTCAAAACTAACTAACTAACTTCTTTTCAAAACTAACTAACTAACTTCTTTTCAAAACTAACTAACTAACTTCTTTTCAAAACTAACTAACTAACTTCTTTTCAAAACTAACTAACTAACTTCTTTTCAAAACTAACTAACTAACTTCTTTTCAAAACTAACTAACTAACTTCTTTTCAAAACTAACTAACTAACTTCTTTTCAAAACTAACTAACTAACTTCTTTTCAAAACTAACTAACTAACTTCTTTTCAAAACTAACTAACTAACTTCTTTTCAAAACTAACTAACTAACTTCTTTTCAAAACTAACTAACTAACTTCTTTTCAAAACTAACTAACTAACTTCTTTTCAAAACTAACTAACTAACTTCTTTCAAAACTAACTAACTAACTTCTTTTCAAAACTAACTAACTAACTTCTTTTCAAAACTAACTAACTAACTTCTTTTCAAAACTAACTAACTAACTTCTTTTCAAACTAACTAACTAACTTCTTTTCAAAACTAACTAACTAACTTCTTTTCAAAACTAACTAACTAACTTCTTTCAAAACTAACTAACTAACTTCTTTTCAAAACTAACTAACTAACTTCTTTCAAAACTAACTAACTAACTTCTTTTCAAACTAACTAACTAACTTCTTTTCAAAACTAACTAACTAACTTCTTTTCAAAACTAACTAACTAACTTCTTTTCAAAACTAACTAACTAACTTCTTTTCAAAACTAACTAACTAACTTCTTTTCAAAACTAACTAACTAACTTCTTTTCAAACTAACTAACTAACTTCTTTTCAAAACTAACTAACTAACTTCTTTTCAAAACTAACTAACTAACTTCTTTTCAAAACTAACTAACTAACTTCTTTTCAAAACTAACTAACTAACTTCTTTTCAAAACTAACTAACTAACTTCTTTTCAAAACTAACTAATAACTTCTTTTCAAAACTAACTAACTAACTTCTTTTCAAAACTAACTAACTAACTTCTTTTCAAAACTAACTAACTAACTTCTTTTCAAAACTAACTAACTAACTTCTTTTTCAAAACTAACTTCTGTAATCTCTGGGGCGGTGTCCCTCTTGGATGCAACCTATTGACTTGACCTCTTATCAAGTATTTCTATAAATCTCTGGGCGGTTGCCCGTCTTGGCGCAACCTTCTGACTTGACCTCTTATCAAGTATTCTGAACTGAAATGAAACTTAACTGTCTAACTTGACGCTTGTCAAGTATTCTGAAACTGAAATGAAACTTAACTGTCTAACTTGAACGCTTGTCAAGTATTCTGAAACTGAAATGAAACTTAACTGTCTAACTTGAACGCTTGTCAAGTATTCTGAAACTGAAAATGAAACTTAACTGTCTAACTTGAACGCTTGTCAAGTATTCTGAAATTTAAATGTCTAACTTGAACGCTTGTCAAGTATCTGAAACTTAAACTGTCTAACTTGACGCTTGTCAAGTATCTGAAACTATCTGAGTTGAAAAACTGACTTCAAAATTACTTCAATATCTTTATAAATCTCTGGGTTTGGTTGTCCCTTTTGGTTACAACCAACTGAACTGTCTGAAACTGAAAATGGAACTTGAAACTGCTTCAAGTAACTCTATAACTCTATAAACTCTCTCTAAACTCGCTGTAAATTATCTGTAAACTCTCTCTCTCTTAATTTGCAAGTCAATTCAATTCAGTAATTGAAAAAAATTTGCAAACAAAAAATTTAAAAAAATGTAAAGAACATTTCACTCGAATGTTCGGGAAGGTACATAAATAAAATTATTCTATACTGAATGTAATAGTGCAAATACTGTGACAATTGACTCTGTGACATTTGACTCTGTGACAATTAACTCTCTCTGTGACAATTAACTCTCTGTGACAATTAACTCTCTGTGACAATTAACTCTGTGACAATTAACTCTCTGTGTTTACAATTAACTCTGTTAAAATTACTGTTTCAATAAAACAAATGTATCACTGGTGTCTGAAGTGTTCACTGTGTTTTGTGTTAAATTCTGGTTTGATACTCATTATTAACTGTTAATAAGTGACTTTTCAAATGTTTATAAATTACTTAAAAAACAACTGTACTTAACAAATTTTCTATGGGGAAAATCCTTGAGACGTGTCCTGAAGACGTCTTGTTGGCTACTTCTTCTTGGATGAAAACTAGGCTTGGAGAACTTGGAGTCGTGACACACCGATTCAAGGGTGGATGTTACGAACTAGAAGTCGTGACACGCCGTCAACTGGTTTTATCCTGATGCAGGGTAATTTCTATCTTGGCCAAAGAGTGGCCTCTTCTTAAATCCTCTTCTAAAAATCTTCTTCTACAAATCTTCTTCTACAAATCTTCTTCTTATCCTGGTAAAGGGTAATTTCTATCCTGGCCAAAGAGTGGCCTCTTCATAAATCTTCTTAAAATAATCTTCTTAAAGTAATCTTCTTCTTAAAATAATCTTCTTAAAGTAATCTTCTGCTTAAGTAATCTTTTTATCCTGGTAGTAGGGTAATTTCTATCTTGGCCAAAGAGTGGCCTCTTCTTAAAATCCTCTTCTAAAATAATCTTCTTAAAATCTGTTAAGATCCTCTTCTTCTATGTCCCTATGGGGTGCTTCGACGTCGACGGGGCGTTCTTGATTTTTATCCTGATGCAGGGTCGCCAGCTTTTTAGAACCTATATCTTCTTCTTCTTCTTATCCTGGCAAGGTCGCCAGCTGTTAACCCCTCCGTCTATGGCCCTGAGTCGGTTCGGAATCGACGGGGTTCTAGTTAGGAGGCAAGCACGGATGTTTCTTCTTTATACTTTTCCTATAATTCTTTTCGGTCGCCTTAAATGGTGGGTCGCCACTCTGTTAAACCCGTGGCTACAGACTCGCCAGACTGTTATGCCAATATCTTCTATGGTGCTTGTGTTGTCTCTTTCTCTCGCTTATTAATTCTTCTCTTTTTATAATTCTCTGATCCTTTCTCTTATACTAAAATTATCGACTTTTCTTTTATAACTTGTCGACTTGACTAAGTTCTGAAGAGAGCACGGCTCGAAGGAAAAGATAAAAACTTTTCTCTTACATTTAGTTTACTTCTAAAAATGTACAGTTAGTTCTCTGAATTTACAAGGGTAGGTTCGACCATGGCTCAGGCCGGAATCTAAAAAGTTAAGTTAAGGAGGCAAGGGGCCTCTGCCCCCTCCTAATGTGGTGCTAATATGAAGTCTTAAAAGAAGTGGCGCAATGAGTGGTGTATTTTTTACAAATATACGTATAATAACTTAAATGTTTGGGGGAGACAGTCGAAGGTTAAGTTCCCCCCTTTTTTTTTAAAACACATGATCAGATGTTTTTAATGATTGCAAATAAAATTAAAAAAATAAAATAAAACTAATTTGTATTTTTTCGCCGAGTCTACATTTTTGAAGGCGATATCATTTCGTGATAGTACACAAGTACAAATTGAGTACACGACTGAGTACGTATTAATTTTGGTTCATTACATTACGATTACAATTACCAATTAATTCATATTCACTTGTTGTTTATTACACTTCCATTTTAAAGTACATTCTTACATGATAAATTGAATCATTACATTCAATTACAGTTTCATTGAAGTACATTACATATTTAAATCAAGTATTACAGTTAATTACAATAAAACAGTTACTATAACTTTGTTTTGTTTTTACAGTGTTTCTTATTAATAGACAATTAAGATGTTAGAATATAATACAAAGTACATGGGGCACATAGGTTTGGATTTATATACATATGTTATAATATGTTATGAATTTGAAATCAAGCGAACGGAGGTATTTTTATCTTTGAGGCGCTCGAATCTGTTTGTAGTGAGCGAAATTCGATCTTACTAAGCATTTATTCGAGTTCCCTCGGGAGGTCATATCATTACAAATAAAAAGAAATAAATAATACGAGAACGTATTTTCGCGTATTCGAACGAACCTAAAGTTTCGCGCCCACAAATTGACACGAGTAAACATAGACTGATAAGTTGATAGGCATAAGTAGACATAGGTAGATGAATGAATAAGTAATAAAATTAATAAGGATAGCGGTCAAGAAAGAACATGATGTAGGAATGAGTATGGTTCAATAATAATGTTTATGCTACATAACATATACTGTAATATGACTTCTATAGTGTTTCGTCCTTAGCATGATGTTAAAGAATTTTCATACATTGGATACTAGATATATGATGAAGGGAAATGTGACGTCATAGTTATTGAATTTTACGTTATTGTAAATCATTATTGGAAGATTTACAAGAACAAATTAGAGACAGAGTGGGAAACGTATGAGAATAAAGTTATTTTATGACGTCATAGTTATTCACATTATGTCATACGTACAGTATAACTGTAAGTCATTATTTGGGAGGACCTAAAAAGAAACGAATTAAAGACAGTGGGTATCAGGACTAGAAGCACAACTACGGGTTCCAATCCTCTTATATGCAATGCGTATGTATAATCTAGGGTCAAGGGTGAGATGCAAGACAATCATAATTAATTATAATACTTCTATAACAAATTGAAAAATGGATACGACTAAACCATAGATATGTAGATCGTAGGGTTGTGACACGAACAAAAAAATAGTTAGCTACAGTAAAATTATTATCCAAACTCGTGTTAGCGATTTTGGTTCTTATGTAAAAATGAATTTGATTATTCATTTCATTTTTACATTGCTCTCCCCGTTTAAAAAAAACGATATTTATACAATAA
>JAJOZX010006171.1:0-275428 GCA_023014485.1 Bathynomus jamesi
GGCTACCTAAAAACTTCATCAAAGTATATACATCATTGTTTCAAAATATGTTACAATGATCTAGTAGCGATAACGCCAATAGATAATAACGCTTTCTTCTTTTCCATATCTTAACCTACCAACAAATATATATCGCATGTCTATTAATTAATGTTTAATTACGAACGAATATGTCACTCCTCGCATGTCTGCGTAACGATCACGGTACCAGACGGAAATATTTCTAAAATACAAGAACCTATACTAAATAAACTACATATTAAGCAACGCAGCTCCTAGCTGATTCAGTATGAACTGCAAATCACCCACAACTCACCGACGGAAGGTGGCTGCAACTTACGTTCCATAAAGTCCCAGCCCAACTGCCCTTCCAATTCGGCCCTACCTTTAGCCTTATCTTTTAGGCTACATAAAACTTCATTAAAGTATACGCATTTAATGTTTCAAAATATGTTACAATGTATCTATGTAGCGATAACGCCAATAGATAATAACGCTTTCTTCTTTTCCATATCTTAACCTACATACAAATATATATCGCATTTCTATTAATTAAGGTTTATTTACGAACGAATATGTCACTCCTCGCATGTCTGCGTAACGATCAGGGTACCAGACGGAAATATTTCTAAAATACAAGAACCTATACTAAATAAATTACATATTAAGGAACGCAGGCCCTAGCTGATTCAGTATGAACTGCAAATCACCAAGAACTCACCGACAGAAAGTGGCTGCAACTTTAATTCCATAAAGTCCCACCCCCAACTGCCCTTCTAATTGGGGCCTACCTTTAGCCTTATTTTTTAGGCTACCTAAAACTTTATCAAAGTATATACAATCATTGTTTCAAAATATGCTACAATGTATCTATGTAGCGATAACGCCAACAGATAATAACGCTTTCTTCTTTTCCATATCTTAACCTACCTACAAATATATATCGCATGTCTATTAATTAATGTTTAATTACGAACGAATGTCACTCCTCGTATGTCTGCGTAACGATCACGGTACCAGATGGAAATATTTCTAAAATACAAGAACCTATACTAAATAAACTACATATTAAGGAACGCACCTCATAGCTAATTCAGTATGAACTGCAAATCACCCACAACTCACCGACGGAAGGTGGCTGCAACTTACGTTCCATAAATTCCCACCCCCAACTGCCCTTCCAATTCGGCCCTACCTTTAGCCTTATCTTTTAGGCTACCTAAAAGTCATCAAAGTATATACCATCATTGTTTCAAAATATGTTACAATGTATCTATGTAGCGATAACGCCAATAGATAATAACGCTTTCTTCTTTTCCATATCTTAACCTACCTACAATATGTATCGCATGTCTATTAAAATGTTTAATACGAACGAATATGTCACTCCTCGTATGTCTGCGTAACGATCACGGTACCAGACGGAAATATTTCTAAAATACAAGAACCTATACTAAATAAATTACACATTAAGGAACGCAGCTCCTAGCTGATTCAGTATGAACTGCAAATCACCCACAACTCACCGACGGAAGGTGGCTGCAAATTACGTTCCATAAAGTCCCACCCCCAACTGCCCTTCCAATTCGGCCCTACTTTTAGCCTTATCTGTTAGGCTACCTAAAACTTGATCAAAGTATATACAATCATTGTTTCAAAATATGTTACTATGTATCTATATAGCGATAACGCTAATAGAAATAAAGGTTTCCGCTTTTCCTCATTTTAACCACCTACAAATATATTTCGCATGTCTATTAATTAATGTTTAATCACTAACGACCATGTCACTTGTCGTATGTCTGTGTAACGATCAAGGTACCAGACGAAAATTTTTCTAAAATACAAGAAAAAACCTATATTAAAGAAACTACATATTAAAGAATGCAGCACCTAGCTGATTCAGTATGAACTGCAAATCACCCAGAACTCACCACGGGGAGGTAGCTGCATGATGAGTTCCATTCCTACCTATTCCAAGTGCCCTTCTAAATAGGCCCTATCGTTAGCCTTATCTTTTAGGCTACCTAAAACTTTATTAAAGTATACGCATTTAATGTCTCAAAATATGTTACAATGTATCTATGTAGCGATAACGCCAATAGATGATAACGCTTTCTTCTTTTCCATATCTTAACCTACCTACAAATATACCTCGCATTTCTATTAATTAATGTTTAATTACGAACGAATATATCACTCCTCGTATGTCTGCGTAACGGTCACGGTACCAGACGGAAATATTTCTAAAATACAAGAACCTATACTAAATAAATTACATAATAAGGAACGCAGCCCCTAGCTGATTCAGTATGAACTGCAAATCACCCACAACTCACCGACGAAAGGTAGCTGCAACTTTAGTTCCATAAAGTCCCACCCCCAACTGCCATTTTAATTGGGCCCTACCTTTAGCCTTATCTTTTAGGCTACATAAAACTTCATTAGAGTATACGCATTTAATGTTTCAAAATATGTTACAATGTATCTATGTAGCGATAACGCCAATAGATAATAACGCTTTCTTCTTTCCAATATCTTAACCTACATACAAATATATATCGTATTTCTATTAATTAATGTTTAATTACGAACGAATATGTCACCCCTCGCATGTCTGCGTAACGATCACGGTACCAGACGGAAATATTTCTAAAATACAAGAACCTATACTAAATAAATTACATATTAAGGAACGCAGCTCCTAGCTGATTCAGTATGAACTGCAAATCACCCACAACTCACCGACGGAAGGTGGCTGCAACTTACGTTCCATAAAGTCCCACCCCCAACTGCCCTTCCAATTCGGCCCTACCTTTAGCCTTATCTTTTAGGCTAACTAAAACTTTATTAAAGTATACGCATTTAATGTCTCAAAATATGTTACAATGTATCTATGTAGCGATAACGCCAATAGATAATAACGCTTTCTTCTTTCCAATATCTTAACCTACCTACAAATATATATCGCATAACTATTAATTAATGTTTAATTACGAACGAATATATCACTCCTTGTATGTCTGCGTAACGGTCACGGTACCAGACGGAAATATTTCTAAAATACAAGAACCTATACTAAATAAATTACATATTAAAGAACGCAGCCCCTAGCTGATTCAGTATGAACTGCAAATCACCCACAACTCACCGACGAAAGATAGCTGCAACTTTAGTTCCATAAAGTCCCACCCCCAACTGCCCTTCAATTCGGCCCTACTTTTAGCCTTATCTTTTAGGCTACCTAAAACTTGATCAAAGTATATACAATCATTGTTTCAAAATATGTTACTATGTATCTATATAGCGATAACGCTAATAGAAATAAAGGTTTCCGCTTTTCCTCATTTTAACCACCTACAAATATATTTCGCATGTCTATTAATTAATGTTTAATCACTAGCGACCATGTCACTTCTCGTATGTCTGTGTAACGATCACCATACCAGACGAAAATTTTTCTAAAATACAAGAAAAAACCTATATTAAAGAAACTACATATTAAAGAATGCAGCACCTAGCTGATTCAGTATGAACTGCAAATCACCCAGAACTCACCACGGGGAGGCAGCTGCATGATGAGTTCCATTCCTACCTATTCCAAGTGCCCTTCTAAATAGGCCCTATCGTTAGCCTTATCTTCTAGGCTCCATAAAACTTCATTAAAGTATACGCATTTAATGTTTCAAAATATGTTACAATGTATCTATGTAGCGATAACGCCAATAGATAATAACGCTTTCTTCTTTTCCATATCTTAACCTACCTACAAATATATATCGCATGTCTATCAATTAATGTTTAATTACGAACGAATGTCACTCCTCGTATGTCTGCGTAACGATCACGGTACCAGACGGAAATATTCCTAAAATACAAGAACCTATACTAAATAAATTACACATTAAGGAACGCAGCTCCTAGCTGATTCAGTATGAACTGCAGATCACCCACAACTCACCGACGGAAGGTGGCTGCAACTTTAGTTCCATAAAGTCCCACCCCCAACTGCCCTTCCAATTCGGCCCTACTTTTAGCCTTATCTTTTAGGCTACCTAAAACTTGATCAAAGTATATACAATCATTGTTTCAAAATATGTTACTATGTATCTATATAGCGATAACGCTAATAGAAATAAAGGTTTCCGCTTTTCCTCATTTTAACCACCTACAAATATATTTCGCATGTCTATTAATTAATGTTTAATCACTAACGACCATGTCACTTCTCGTATGTCTGTGTAACGATCACGGTACCAGACGAAAATTTTTCTAAAATACAAGAAAAAACCTATATTAAAGAAACTACATATTAAAGAATGCATCACCTAGCTGATTCAGTATGAACTGCAAATCACCCAGAACTCACCACGGGGAGGTAGCTGCATGATGAGTTCCATTCCTACCTATTCCAAGTGCCCTTCTAAATAGGCCCTATCGTTAGCCTTATCTTTTAGGCTACCTAAAACTTTATTAAAGTATACGCATTTAATGTCTCAAAATATGTTACAATGTATCTATGTAGCGATAACGCCAATAGATAATAACGCTTTCTTCTTTCCAATATCTTAACCTACCTACAAATATATATCGCATAACTATTAATTAATGTTTAATTACGAACGAATATATCACTCCTCGTATGTCTGCGTAACGGTCACGGTACCAGACGGAAATATTTCTAAAATACAAGAACCTATACTAAATAAATTACATATTAAGGAACGCAGGCCCTAGCTGATTCAGTATGAACTGCAAACAGTGGCGGTTCCTCATATGGGCAATATGGGCAGCCGCACAAGGCAGCATTTGTGGAGGGGCGGCATGAGCGCCTGCAAAAAAAATAAAAATAAAAATAAGAATAAATAAATAAATAAAGAAATAAATAAAAATAAAAAATAAAATAAAATAAATAATAAAAGATCAATAAATATATTTTTATTAATAAAAAACCATCTATTGCATTTTCCATAAACCTTCCCATAAAAGACCTAAACAATGCAAAATGCTTCCAGATTAATATTATTGGGAATAAAGGCCCATACTTTAACATATGTAATGTTATTTTTGTGGGTTTGGTTAAATAGTGAAATGTATATTATTTATTACAGAACGAATCTTCACACTAAGCACTAAGGTCTGTCAAATAACCGCAAATGGATAAGAAGAGGTCAAAGCTATCAGGTGCTCAGTTTAGAAAAAAGAGGAAAGAAGAAGAGGAGAAACGAGCAAAAGATAAAGGTATAGAGCTATGTCATCTACTCTTCACTGCTATATTGCACTGCTATTTTGTGATATAGCTTTCTGAGTCATTTGAAGTGTACTATTATGTATATAATTAGCCATTAACCAAGGAGGTTGTATTATTCATTTGTTTCCTATTCTAAAAGTTTAATAAATTGTGCTTAATAACATGTTAAATTAATTGTACTAGCCTATTCATGCATTGGTCTGTTATGTTCTATTTTACTATTTGCAGGGGCACTTTTGAAATATTTTGGAACACCCTCTGCCACTAGCCAGGATGAGAAGCCGTCTACTTCTGCCATTATTGAGGCTGAGGAGCCATCTACCTCCTCAGCCTCACATATGTCCACAAATGCAGTCTGATCCTGAGGATGAAGACCCATTTGCTTCTACTTCTCCCCGGCAGGACTCTTCAGGTGAGTTTGTGTGCACATATGTCTGTGAGTGTGTGCGTGTGTGTGTATGTGTGTGCATCCCTGCAAAGCATTTTGCAAACAGTTATAAATTATAATGTTATTATCACTGGGTCTGGGTTACTGGGTATGTGTGGTGTTTCACCACCATAATTCCATAACACCACCACCATAACAAAGTGCTGTGAATAATGTGTTATCTAACTTAGGTGTGTATACTAATGAGTAATGCTCTTGTTCTTTCTATTAGAAAGGCCTGGAGCAGAATCGCCTCCTGAGGATGAGTCTCTGTCCACCGACCCTGCTAACTGGCCTTCAGTTCTGACTGAGAGAATTCGGACACAACTGGTTTCCAGGGGACCAAGTCAAGTACCATCTGACTTTGTATTCCCTAGAAACGACAGTGACGGAAGAAGTTTCCACCATCAATACTTCAGGAAGTCATTGGTTAGTGGGGAAAATATAACCAGAAGTTGGTTGGTCTATTCCTTAAAAAACAGCCTTTTCTGTTTCTGTTGTACATTATTTTCCAAGAGGAAAATAAATTTAACAAGTTTGGGACTCTCGGACTGGAAGCATGCAAGCTCATTGCTCACATCACATGACAACAGTTCAGAACACCTAAATTCTATGAAAATCTGGAAAGAACTGGCAGTGAGGATGAGAAAGGGGGAGACCATTGACAAGCAGGAGATGGCACTTCTGGAGGCTGAGAAGTTGAGATGGAGAGCGGTGCTGACACGTCTCACTGCTATTGTGCATTCTCTGGCAGTTAGGAATTTGGCACTAAGGGGACATACAGAAAAATTGTTCTCACCATCAAATGGCAATTTTCTGAAAGAAGTTGAACTGATGGCACAATTTGATCCTATAATGCAAGAGCACATTAACCGTGTCCAAAAAGGGACCTCCAGTCACACCAGCTACCTCGGCCACCACATACAAAACGAACTCATTGATTTGTCGAGCAGCAAGACCATTTCAGCAATGGTGAGCGACATCAAACAATCAAAGTTTTTTTCAATAATTCTAGATTGCACTCCAGATATCAGCCACACTGAACAGTTGTCAGTTGTGATTCGGGTTGTGTCACTGGAGGGGAAGCCCCATATAAAGGAACATTTCATGGGGGTTTTGGAGGCAGAGGAGTCCACTGGTCAACATTTGGCATCTCTGATTCTGAAGACTGGAGGAGCTAAAATTTCCTTTCATGGACTGTAGAGGACAATCATACGACAACGGGGCCAACATGAGGGGAAAAAACAAGGGTGTTCAATCCAGGGTCCTAGAAATTAATCCCAGAGCTCTGTTTGTTCCATGTGGGGCTCATTCTCTGAATTTGCTTGTGGCCGATGCTGCTAAGGGATCTATTGATGCCACAAGTTACTTTGGCATCTTGCAGAAGCTTTACAACTTGTTTTCAGCCTCCACACAACGATGGGCCATTTTGAAAAAACATGTGAACATCACATTGAAGATGTGGTCTGATACAAGGTGGGAAAGCAAGATCAAGAGTGTGGAGCCCCTGAGATATCAGGCAGCTGCAGTGAGAGATGCACTGATCGAGGTGAGGGACCACACCAAAGACTCTGTAATAAAGGTCGAGGCTCAATCTCTGTCAGAGGAGGTTGGGTCATACCGCTTCGCCATTTGTTCAGTGGTGTGGCATGACCTGTTGTGCCAAATTCAGCATGTGAGCAAGCAGATGCAGTCTCCTAGCATGCACGTGATGTTGCAGTAAATCTCCTAAAAAAAACAGAGAGGTCTCCGCAATTACAGGGCAACAGGTTTTGTGGCTGCACAAATGGCAGCCACAGATATCTGTGAACAAATGAATGTGGAGGCTGTGTTAAAACAAAAACGGCTGAGGTCCACAAAGCGGCACTTCTCCTATGAAGCATCTGATGAGCCCTTGATTGATGCTTTGAAGAAGCTGGAGGTGACATTTTTCAATGCAGTGGTTGATGCTGCAACATCAGCCATTCAGGAAAGATTTTCCACGTTGGAAATTGTGGGAGAGAAGTTTGGAGTGCTGACACATTTCCAAAATCTCACATTTGAGGAGCTGACAGAACAATGTGTGAACCTTAGTACTACACTACACTTTAAGGGACAATCTGACTTGGATGGCAGAGAGCTTGCACAGGAGCTGAAGAACTTGCCTGACTTGCCATCAAAGACCATATCCTTGCTTGAACTGCTGACATTTATCCATGAAAGGGAGCTCTCTGAAATATATCCAAATTGTGGACTGCTCTCAGAATTGGTCTTACTCTTCCAGTCACTGTTGCTGAAGCAGAGAGGAGCTTTTCAAAGCTGAAGCTCATCAAATCCTACCTGAGGTCAACTATGTCACAGGAACGCCTTACCGGTCTGGCCATCATCAGTATAAATCATACAATTGCTGAGCAGATTTCATATGATGATTTAATTCATGACTTTGCATCAAGGAAGGTAAGAAGAGTCAGGCTTTAGATGGCAGTTGTGCTGTGGTGCAATTTATTTTGTTTCTTGTTCAAAGTGTAGCATAATAATTACCCTCTCTTAAGTGTCTTATTCTATTTATGTGATAGAGCATTTGTACAATTTAGAAATTTGATTCTCTAGTTTATTTATGGCAGTTGTGCAATTTAATTTGTATTTTTCCTGTTCATAGTATCATAATTACATTCTATTAAGTGAGTTATTCTATTTACGTGATGAAGGATTTGTAAAATTCAGATATTTGAGTCTTTGTTTTGGTTCTGAAGTTCCAACAATTAGTCCAATAAAAAGTTATTTTGTGAAAGAGTTATGTCTGTCCTTTATTTTGGGGGGATTCGAATGTGTGTGTGTTGGCGAACAGGGGGGGGGGGGCGCTGAAGGTGAGGTTCGCCCAGGGCGTCATGTAAGCTAGGACCGCAACTGACTGCAAATCACCCAGAACTCACCGACAGAAAGTGGCTGCAACTTTAATTCCATAAACTCCCACCCCCAACTGCCCTTCTAATTGGGGCCTACCTTTAGCCTTATTTTTTAGGCTACCTAAAACTTTATCAAAGTATACGCATTTAATGTCTCAAAATATGTTACAATGTATCTATGTAGCGATAACGCCAATAGATAATAACGCTTTCTTCTTTCCAATATATTAACCTACCTACAAATATATATCGCATAACTATTAATTAATGTTTAATTACGAACGAATATATCACTCCTCGTATGTCTGCGTAACGGTCACGGTACCAGACGGAAATATTTCTAAAATACAAGAACCTATACTAAATAAATTACATATTAAGGAACGCAGCCCCTAGCTGATTCAGTATGAACTGCAAATCACACACAACTCACCGACGAAAGGTAGCTGCAACTTTAGTTCCATAAAGTCCCACCCCCAACTGCCCTTCTAATTGGGCCCTACCTTTAGCCTTATCTTTTAGGCTACATAAAACTTCATTAAAGTATACGCATTTAATGTTTCAAAATATGTTACAATGTATCTATGTAGCGATAACGCCAATAGATAATAACGCTTTCTTCTTTCCAATATCTTAACCTACCTACAAATATATATCGCATGTCTATTAATTAATGTTTAATTACGAACGAATATATCACTCCTTGTATGTCTGCGTAACGATCACGGTACCAGACGGAAATATTTCTAAAATACAAGAACCTATACTAAATAAATTACATATTAAGGAACGCAGGCCCTAGCTGGTTCAGTATGAACTGCAAATCATCCACAACTCACCGACGGAAGGTGACTGCAACTTTAGTTCCATAAAGTCCCACCCCCAACTGCCCTCCCAATTCGGCCTTACTTTTAGCCTACCTAAAACTTGATCAAAGTATATACAATCATTGTTTCAAAATATGTTACTATGTATCTATATAGCGATAACGCTAACAGAAATAAAGGTTTCCGCTTTTCCTCATTTTAACCACCTACAAATATATTTCGCATGTCTATTAATTAATGTTTAATCACTAACGACCATGTCACTTCTCGTATGTCTGTGTAACGATCACGGTACCAGACGAAAATTTTTCTAAAATACAAGAAAAAACCTATATTAAAGAAACTACATATTAAAGAATGCAGCACCTAGCTGATTCAGTATGAACTGCAAATCACCCAGAACTCACCTCGGGGAGGTAGCTGCATGATGAGTTCCATTCCTACCTATTCCAAGTGCCCTTCTAAATAGGCCATATCGTTAGCCTTATCTTTTAGGCTACCTAAAACTTCATTAAAGTATACGCATTTAATGTCTCAAAATATGTTACAATGTATCTATGCAGCGATAATGCCAATAGATAATAACGCTTTCTTCTTTCCAATATCTTAACCTACCTACAAATATATATCGCATTACTATTAATTAATGTTTAATTACGAACGAATATGTCACTCCTCGTATGTCTGCGTAACGATCACGGTACCAGACGGAAATATTTCTATGTATTTCTATGTATCTATGTAGCGATAACGCCAATAGATAATAACGCTTTCTTCTTTTCCATATCTTAACCTACCTACAAATATATATCGCATTTCTATTAATTAATGTTTAATTACGAAAGAATATGTCACTCCTCGTATCTCTGCGTAACGATCACGGTACCAGACGGAAATATTTCTAAAATACAAGAACCTATACTAAATAAATTACATATTGAGGAACGCAGCTTCTAGCTGATTCAGTATGAACTGCAAATCACCCAGAACTCACCGAGGAAAGGTGGCTGTAACTTCAGTTCCATAAAGTCCCACCCCCAACTGCCCTTCAAATTGGGCGCTGCTATGTATCTATGTAGTGATAACGCTAATAGAAGTAGTGATAACGCTAATAGAAAAAAAAAAAAAAAGACTCGCAAAAATCCACCCTCCCACCCCCAGAAAACTGCCAGTTTTGTAGCAAATGAAGCCGATGTGATGTCGCTTGAATAAATATAAAGACCCCGTAATGCAAATTCTTACATAGGTCCTAATGTTTAGAAATAAGTCGCGCCATTTGCAAATGGAAATGAAATTTATATCATGAATAAAAATGAACTAGCCGATTCTAATTTCTCCCGCAGTTTATCTTTCATGAAATTTATATTAATTTATTATTTATTCATACTTCTCATTTTTTCAAACCAAATATAAACTTTAAAAAATTAATTCCTAATTAATGTTTTACCTAAATTTACGTTACTCTTTAATTACTGTAAAGTTCACGTTACGATTAATTACGGTTAAGTTTATGTGAGGTTAATTTTACGTTAGTGTCAATGACGGTTAAGTTTACGTTACTGCCATTCAGTTGATATTATGGTTTAAGTTTATATCAAATTAAATGTGTTATTGTTAATTATGGTTAAGTTTACGTTAGATTAAGTTTACTGGGATCTTCTCGGTTTTGTTCACTGCTGATTTTTAATAAATTGGTATATTTTTTTTAGGTAATTTTATGCACAGAATTCAATTTTGCCCTTTCTTTAAGGCGCAAATTAACCAAAACCAAACTATATAAAGCCTATCTTAACTAAAACAAAGCAAATTATACCCACCTATAGCCCTAAATCAACGCAATATCTTTTACAAAAATCATACGATATCTTGTTTCGAAAGTATACAATACCCTCTTCCGAATTAAATCCGACGCAGTAATAGACTAACAACTATTTCAGAGAGGTGAGGGGCACTATCCTAAACTAATCCAAACTAACTTAAACTAACCTTACCTAGCTTAACTTGTAATATGCATCCTTTCAGTTTGTGCTAATATTGAAAAACTCCATGAAATGCTAGACAAGTCGCATACATATAGTTTACTTTCTATTTTAGTTAGGCTCCGGTTCATATATCTTGGTTTTGGTTAATTTCTGCATTTAAGACCAAAATTGAATTCTGCGCATAAAATTACGTGGAAAAATATATATTTTAAGTAAAAATAAGAAATGAATGAAACTGAAAACACCCCATTATTGTTAATTATGGTTGTTTACGTTACTGTTAATTACGGTTAAGTTTTACTTTATTTACTTTACGTTACTGTTACTTATTATTCACAGTTAAATTTTCTTAATATACTTAAATGCTGGACGTTAAAATGTTCTATGAATTAAAATAACCAGCCAAAACTAACAATTTCACCTGGGTGTCCCATTGCAGCGAACCCATGTACAGTGTACACCTCTTCAGCTGAATAGACACTATTTTCGTTTTAGAACGTGACTGTGCTAAATTCCATATAAACAGTTTACTGTTCTTAGTGTTAAACAGAAACGACCACCTAATTTACCGTAACCCTTGAACTGTAACTACCTCATATTTTTTTCTCCCATTTAAATCGTACAAACCCTATTTTAACTTTGTTCACAAATCTTATACTGATATTTACAAGCAGTAATGGATATTTTCTGTTTGGCGGACTGCTACAGGTTTTTACGAAACTTAGCAAATTAGCAAATCAATTATTTGCAAATTTTATCCTAATCAAATGTCTAATTCCTAACCTAACCTAACCTAACGTACATTTCCTTAGGATAAAATTTGTAAATAATTGAGTTTTTCTAAGTTTCGTAAAAATCTGTAGCAGTCCGCCAAACTGAAAACCACCCACATTAATAAATGAAACATTTACTTTTCATGTTACCTCACACTGATTATGGTGCCAAAAAATTATACTCCATGAATGTCATTTACGAGTATATTTAAAATAAAATAAGGGAGGAGCGTGAAAGATTAACTTCAGTTTCAAGGCAATGTTGAATAAAAAATTTGGGAACACTGATCTAGGCGAAGTGATAAGCTTAAATAGGCCTAGACTTACTTCATAAACTTCTAAAAATACCCAAATAACTGATAAGTCGATCTTACTACCAGAATAAACAAATTATTAGTAAAATTACAATTAATAACTCCTACATTCGTCTTACCATTTTCACTCTTGATCATGGTCTTCATGAAAAAAGTGCATTACAAATTTCTTTTTCAAATTATTGATATTACTTCAAACGTATTCGTAAAGGAAAAAATCATGATATTTGAAGTCTACATTATTTACAGAGTTGACCTCTCAGAAAAACAACTATACGTTCCCACCTCGAGAAGTCCAGTAGATTTTTGCCGCGTTTGTACCGCCAAATTCCACCGCCAATAAAAACGCAAAAATAAACCTCCAAAAGAAATGCCCCCGAAAAAGACCGCCAAAAATCCATCCATACACCTAAAAGAAAACGCAAAAATCCACCGACAATTTCTACCGCCAGTTTTGCCGAAAATGAATAAATATAAAGACCCCGTAGTGCCAATTTTTAAATAGGTCCTAATGTTTAGAAATAAAGCGCGCCATTTACAGATAGAAATGGAACTTATAACGTCATTAGTAAAAATGAACTAGCTTACTCTAATTTCTCCCGTTTATCTTTCATTAAATTTATAATTATTTATTATTTATTAATAGTTCTCGTTTTTACAAAAAATATAACCTTAAAATTAATTCTCAATTAATGTTTTATCTAAATTGACGTTATTATTAGTTGCTCTAAAGTAGTTCGCGTTACTATTAATTAAGATTAAGTTTACGTTAGGTTAATTTTACGTTAATACCAATTACGTTTAAGAGTACGTTACTGTAATTAAGTTTATATTATGGCTAAGTTTATATTATGGCTAAGTTTATATTATGGTTCAGTTTATATTATGGTTCAGTTTATATTATGGTTCAGTTTATATTATGGTTCAGTTTATATTATGGTTCAGTTTATATTATGGTTCAGTTTATATTATGGTTCAGTTTATATTATGGTTCAGTTTATATTATGGTTCAGTTTACTACTTTTAGATTTACGTTTGGTTAAGTTTACCTTTGGTTAAGTTTACCTTTGGTTAAGTTTACCTTTGGTTAAGTTTACGTTACTGGGATCTTCTCGGTTACATTCACTGCTGATTTTTAAGAAATTTCTTTTTAGTAGTTTTATGTGCAGAATTCAATTTTGCTCTTTCTTTAAGGCGGAAATTATCATATTTCCCGGCGTATAACACGCACCTTTTTTTTCCTCCAAAATACTCCAAAAATCACCCTGCGTTAAAATTAACTCGTTAAAATTGTACATGTGAAGTGAGGTAGGAGGTATATTTTTTCCTAAATTTTTTTCCTAAATTTTCTTTTCAAAATTAGGGTGCACGTTATACGCCGGGAAATACGGTAACCAAAACTAAGATATATAAACCCCAACCTAACTAAAATATAAAGAAAATTATACCCACCTATAGCCTGAATGAACGCAATATCTGCTACAAAAATCACACATCTTGTTTCGAAAATATACAATACCTTTTTCATAAGCTATTAGGGTTGGGCTCACTCACGTTGTTGTTGTTGTTGTTGTTATTGTTATTGTTATTATTTAGCCGATCAGCCTACCCTAATCGAGCAAGCCGGCGGCACCAGGTAACCGATCGCCCTCTCCGAAGTGGACCAGTGGTTCAATGCACTAGTGATGTTGTGTTCGTCGTTGTGCTAAAGCGGTTAAGATATCGGTCGACTTACAATAAAGATGGATGAAGAATTTAATTTAATAAAGTTGCATAATAGATCGAAGACAAGATGCAATACATTTTTCACATAAGTGGAACATACAGTAATACCAAAAAAGAAAAAAAAGGAGTCGTAGAAAACATAAAATGGTGATAAAAATCGTACATCATACTCGTAATTGCGTATGGCGGTGCCAAATATGTGGATGTAATAAAACAATTTCAGCGCGCAATGGAACATTGTTCGAAGACACTCGTATTCCATTACCCAAGATTACCATGTTTATTTATTGTTCAAACAAAAGAATACACCAGCATAAGATTTTGTAATCATGAACTCTAATTAAAACCGACGCAGTAATAAACTATAACTACTATTTAAGAGAGGCGGGTTAACCTAACCTAAATTAACTTAAAATAATCTTACCAAACAACTTGTAATATGCATCCTTTCAGGTTTGTGCTAATACTGAAAAACCCGGTAATGCGAGACTAGCCGCATACGTATAGTTTACTTTCTATTTTAGTTAGTCTTGGGTTGATATATTTTAATTTTGGTTAATTTCCGCACTTTCCGCATAAAATTACACAAAAAAACATATACATGGTGGAAAAAAGTCTTATGATTTTATAGACAAATAATAATAATAATCCTTAAAGACTTTTCTCCCACCCTATTAAAAGTCAGCAATAAATGAAATCGAGAAGACCTCGTTACTGTTAATTAAGGTTAATTTACGTTACTCTTAATGACGGTTAGGTTTGTTACTTTATTTACGTTAGTTACTTATTATTTAGTAAAATTTTCCTAATTTACTTACAGAATTTAAATGTTGGATGTTAAAATGTTCAATGAATTAAAATAACCAGCCAAAACTAACAATTTCACCTGGGTATACCATTGCAGCGAACCCACGTACACCTCTTCAGCGGAGTAGGCACTTTATTCCCGTTTTAGAACACGACTGTGCGAAATTCCATATAAACACTTGTTTTCAACGTTAAACAGAAACAACACCTAATTTACCATAACCTTTCAAGTGTAACTACCTCATAGTTTTTGTTCGCATTTAAACCGTACAACCCTATTCTAACTGTCCACAAATGTTATACTGTACATTGGCCTATTTATGAGCATTAATAAATGAAGCATTTATTTTTTGTTACCTCACACTGATTATGGTACCAATAAAATACACTCAATAAATGCCTTATTATATTTAAAATAAGGATGGAGCGTTAAAGATCGACTTTCAAGGCAATGTTGTACAAAAAATTTGGGAACGCTGATCTAGGCTAAGTGATAAGCCTGAATAGGCCTAAACCTACTCCATAAACTTATAAAAATACCCAAATAACTGCTAAATCTATCTTAATACCAAAACTAAACAAATTCTTAGTAAAATTAATTAATATCGCGTACATTCGTCTTACCATTTTCACTCTTGATCATGGTTTTCATGGAAAAAGTGCGTAACAGGGTTCAGGTTGTAAAGCCACTGCTTTAAGTCGAAGATGACAAGGCCGAGAACATCATTGGTAAGCGCAGGGAAACGACACATATATATGATAAAAAATTACTCTCAAATTAATAATATTACTTTAAAAGTATTCGTTTAGCAGAAACTCACGGTACTTCACATTATTTACATACTGTAGCTCACCTTTCGGAAAAACTATACATTTCACAGTTCGAGGAAGTCTCACAGATTTCTACCGCCAAATTCCATCGCCGAAAAATGGCCGCAAAACACAAAAAAATAAAATATAAAAACAACAAAACCTACCGCCAAAATCCACCGCCAATGAAGGCGATGTGGTGTCCCTTGAATAAATATAAAGACCCCGTAGCGACAATTTTTGCATGATGTTTAGAAATAAGATGCGCCATTTGCAGATAAATTTCGTACTTTTGACGTCATGATTAAAAATGAACTGACCTACGCTAATTTCTCCCAGAGTTTATCTTTCATTAAATTTATACTAATTTATTAATACTTCTCAATTTTACAAACAAAATATTACTTTTAAAAACATTAATTCCTAATTATTTTACATAAATTTACGTTACACAGTTACTGAAAAGTTCGCGTTACTCTTAACTACGTTAAGTTAACTTTGACTTACTTGACTTATTTCCCATCCAGTTAGAGCCGGGTTGGATCCCTCTGATGACTTCTGTACTCCATCCAGGTTCGTCTGTCTCTCGCCATCGTTGTCAGCTCTCTCCATTCTCTCCCCGCGTTTCCGCTCTTAAAGCTCGCCAACCATGTTCTTCTTGGGCGTCCCCGCGGTCTAGTTCCATCCTCTCTTGCGTACATGGCTCTTCTGGGCAACCTCTCCTCCCTCATTCTCTCCACATGCCCAAACCATCTTCTCTGAATATCTTCGACTTTGCTACTCACTGGGATCTTAACGTTGGTCCGGTTCCTGATCTCCTCATTGGTCACCCGGTCCATCCATCTCACCCCACAAATCCTTCTCAAACAGTACATCTCAAATGCATTTAACTTTTTTCGCTCTTTCTCTCTCATTATCCAACTTTCAGCTCCGAACAGTACTGTTGGCAGTACTATGGATTCATATAATCTAATTTTTAGTTTCATACTGATGTAGTTGTCTTTCCAGATTTTATCCATTTTATTCATTACTGCATATCCCAGTTTAATCCTCTCCTGCATTGCTCGATAAGTGTTGTTGTCACTGGTAAAGTAGACTCCCAGGTATTTGAATTCATGTACTTGTTCAATTTGGCTGTTTGCAAGGCGTAGATCCACTACTTCATCTATTTTTCCTATTTTCATTATTTTGGTTTTTGCTGCATTTATTTTCAGATTGTATTTGTTGCATGTTTCTTCCACTCGTTCTATCATTGCAGCCGCCTCTTCTTTAGTCTCCGCCAATAGCACTATGTCATCTGCATACCTCAAATCTGTGCCGATTTCACCTCCTATTTTGATGGATCCTTCGTAATTCTGCAATGCCTCCCTTTACGCAACTATTAACTACAGGTAAGTTTACGTTATTGTTAATTACAGTTAAGTTTACGTTGGGTTAAATTTGTTACTGTTAATTACGATTAAGTTTACATTGGGTTAAATTTATGTTACTGTTAATTACGATTAAATGTTACCATTATTTACTTTATAGTTTGTTACTGTGTTACTATTTGGTTACAGCGAACCCCTGTACACCTCTTCAGCGAAGTAGACTTTATTCGTTTCTTTCAGAACACACCTATCCTATATTCCATAAACACAGTCATCTACTCGAATTGCTTTCACTGTTAAAGTGAAACACCTAATTTACCATAACCCTTGAACTGTAATTATCTCGTATTTTTTGTCCCCATCTAAACCGTCCTAACCCTATCTTAATTTCGTTCACAAATGTTATACTGTATATTGGCCCAGGGCCGGATTGAGGTCCTCGTAGGCCCTAGGCACTTCTGATAAAAAACTGTCCCCGATCAACCATGGGACAACAACGCTTGTCTTCTTACACTACTCTCTATTGAGAATGAATGTCCGAAAAACATCATTTGAAGATGTTATTGCTGATTTTGCAATGAAAAAATCTCGGTGTTAATTTCTTGGACTTTATGAAAAAAAAAAAAAAGAGATTGACACGAGTTTTTATCATACAAATAAAAAAAATGGCAAAAAATTTGTTCGTAGGCCTTTTAGTTTTCGTAGGCCCTAGGCAAAATGCCTACTGTGCCTATTGGATAATACGGCCCTGCACTGGCCTATTTACAAACGAAATACTATGCCATAATCACGAATAAACTCTGAATCATTAACACTAAGCTACTTGTTTTTAATGCCAACCCACCTTATCCTATCACAAAAATAATTAGCAACTGTACAAGTGTACATGCTTATAACACTTAATTCTAATGAATAATTAATCAATCTACAAACCGTAAAAGTAACAATACGATGATTAATTACGATATCACGGTGTCTACTGGTTCAGCAGATTCAAATTCCCTGGCATTTTCAGGTTTTCCAGGCCTAAAAATATTCCCTTACTTTTCCAGGTTATCCAGGTTTTCCAGATGAGTAGACACCCTGGATATTATACTATACGGGTGTCCCATAAGTCCGGTTTCGTTTCGTAGGAAAATTCATTTTAAATTAAATTTACAAAATCAATACTGAACATTAGAAGTAAAACAAATGTTCAAATTGATGTCTTGTTTTGGGACCTTTCTTTTTATGCTACCTGCAACAAAAAAAAGGTCCTAAAACAAGAAATCAAACTGAACATTTGTTTTAGTTCTAATGTATTACCTTTGTAAATTAAATTTAAAATAAATAATTTTCCTATGTAACCGGACTTAAGGGACACCCTGTGTTATATATATATATATATATATAATATATATTAATATAATATATATATATATATCGGTAATTTTTTTAATGGTTTCGCGGAGACCAGTTCTTTTAACAAACTCGAAATCTCTTACAAACATCGTGACACCGAAAGTAGTCGCGTGCGAAATAACTAACCAATCTAGAACGACCAGCTGACCTAAGAGGGAGACAATTTTTAAAAACTGACGCTTTATTAGGGTTTTCATTTTTTTAAATGACAAAAAAAAAAAAAAACGAAATTCTTAACGTACTTTCTCTACACGTGGGGAATTAGTCCCCGAGTGCAAAACATGCTCTAAAGCAGTGGAGCACAAACTTTTTTGATGTGAGGGCCAAACCAACCATCTGTTTTATATGTAGGGGACAGATATATAGATATTCTATTTTTTATAAATATGCATTTTTATAACCAGGGGTAATATTTCAGATTTTTCTTTGGGTAGCTACCCTTTTCATGTGAAAAATGTGAATTGAAAAGACCCGTGGGGGGCCACATTTGGCCCGCGGGCCAGGGTTTGTGCATCAATGCTCTAAAGCGATGTCCTCTCAGCTCATTAATTCTGAAATACTGTGGACAGAGTATGTTGAAATCTGAAATTTCTTCTTCAGGATTCTTGTGGATTCTGCTTAAAAACTTTGTTCAAAAACTATCTCTTCTAAATAAACACAGATAAAAGTCAAAGGAATTTAGATCTGGTGATGTTGGTGGCCATGATAGGCCTTTATCAAACCACAGGAAATCTGTTGGAAACGATGCTTTCGTCGAAAGTATCGTGTAAGTACCATCAGCTGAGAGGACATTACATACATGTTTTGCACTAGGGGGGGGGGGTGGGTAGAAGCTAGGTTGTAGCCAATGTCATAACACCGCTTCCCGATAATCAGTTAAATTAAGCGACATTGGGTTGGACAGTAGTTGAATGAAAAACCGTTCTCTGCGTCGAGTCCGGACAATGAAGCGACCCGTGGTTCGGATCCCACGTAAGGCTGTAGGTACCCTCCGTCATATGACCTTAGATGTTGCGAACGTTAAACGACCCCATCATTACTCGTAATAGAGAATAAAATCCCGTATGTACAGAAGGTAGCCTACAATAAAAATTTAATGCTCTGTTTGTTAATAAAAATTAATCATCATTTTGAAGCATCAAATATTTTTAAAAATCACCCAATATATATATAGATAGATAGATAGATAGATAGATAGATAGATAGATAGATAGATAGATAGATAGATAGATAGATAGATAGATAGATAGATAGATATATATATATATATATATATATATATATATATAGTATGTCCCAAAAAGTGACCCTAAAAGAAATATTAATAACTTTTTTATTAAAGGTGCTAGAAGTGAATACTAAAAACTAAAATAACACGTGAAGATGTAAGTTTTTGATGCTGTATACGTAATTATTATCAAAAACATATCGTTACTTTAAAATGTTAAAAAAAAATTCTACAAAATTTTCTCATAAAAGAAATCATTTATCATGAAGGGTGGCCTAGTCTATCCAAAGGCCTTGTGACGGCGAATCCTACGAACCGGACTAGACTAGCCTAATCTTTCACTTGCTCGTTCCGGACCTAGTCTAATCACTCGCTCGTTCTAGCAAGTTGGCGGCCAAAATAACATCTTATGATACAAACTGTACAGAATTTCACCCACCCTCAGATGACGACACCACAAGAAAAAGCTGAACTAGTCAGGTATGTTTACGAAAGTAAATCAATCATCACAGCACAAAGAAGATTTCAAGTTAAACACAATAAACAGGTACCAGGAAAGAAGAGCATAAAAAGATGGGTGAAAACGTTTGAAGAGACTGGATCCGTCCTTAAGAGAAAGAGTTGTGGACGCCCGAGTAAGTCTCTAGAAAGGTCGCAAGCTGTTATGGAAGCGTTTCACACGGATCCAAAAACGTCAATAAGGAGTGTTTCAGTCGAGTTAAACATCCCACGATCGTCGGTTCACAGAATCCTTCACAAAAATCTGAAATTAAAATGTTACAAAGTGCAAGTACATCATCAAATTTTTAAAGAAGATTACGCAGTAAGAATTGCTACTTGCCAGGAACTAATCGAGTTCATTGATTCAGACTCAAATTTCCTGAAAAACGTCATCTTCACTGACGAGGCAACGTTTCATACATCTGGAAAACTTAACCGCCACAACTGTAGAATTTGGGGACCAGAAAATCCACGTGAGACCTTTGAACCTGAACGTGATTCGCCCAAAGTGAGTGTTTGGTGTGGAATGTCAAGTTCTCGAATTTATGGTCCGTATTTATTTGAAGAACGGACTGTTACAGGTGCCTCGTACTTAAAGATGTTGAAAGATTTCTTTGTGCCACTACTAAAAGAAACTCCTGAATCATTTCAAACCATAACACTGGTCAACACTCATTTTATTGCCAATCATATTAGAGTGATTTTGGGGTAACTTTGTGGTGCTGATTCCGAATATGACATCGGTTTTGGTAGATTGGCTCTAATTTATGAGATAATTGGTACCCCATTGAAACACGTAAAAATGCAACAAATTTAATGTTCAGGCGGAGCCTACTTACAAATCGCATTGAAATTGTCTCAAATCATACAAAAGTAAACACATGAAATACATAATGGCATTTTATTCGGTCTCACCATCTAGAATGTTCCGGTAGTTTCCCATATGCACGCGTTATGGTTACGTTTCCTATTAATTGAGGGTATTCATTATCTCAAGAACTAGAGCCAAATCGGAAAAACTACTTTCATTTTGGAATTCAGCAACCCCAAAATACCCTAAATTCGTACGAATTTCCTTGGCAACGAAACAAAAAGTTTTTTTTGTTGAGCTGTGTAATCTTTCAACAAGACGGAGCACCGCCTCACTATGCTAGAGTCGTTCAAGAATTTCTAAACGAGACTTTCCCCAAGACGATGAACTGGTAGAGGACCAATGAAAATGGCCCGCTCGCTCCCCCGATTTAACACCTTTAGATTTTTATCTTTGGGGTTATGTTGTCTAAAGTTTACCATAACAAACCGAGAAACATTGTGGAATTGAAACAGCGTATTCAGGAAACTATCACATCCATCTCCCCATCTGTACTGGAGCGTGCCATTGAAGAATTTGAACGTAGAATTAGATTGGTTATAGTAAATGATGGAAAACATGTAGAGGTTTACTAGTGCATGGGAATAAAACTTACATCTTCGCTTATTTTATTTTTTAGTATTTACTTCTACCACCTTTAATAAAAAAGTTATTAATATTTCGTTTAGGGTCACTCTTTTTGGGACACCATATATATATATATATATATATATATATATATATTATATATATATATATATATATATATATATATATATAAGCATTTCTAGTTTTTGTATATTCAAAATTTCAAATAGGTCACCTATGGGTAAAAAAAATTTGAAAATGTCATGCACTCTTGTACATTGATAAATGAAACATTTATTGGATCACCTGAAGTTCAGGGACCCCAGCCTTTAGTTAGCTTTATAAGGCTAACTAACGAAAATATTACAACTTAACCTAACCAATCGTCAAGGACATACAGTTGACCAAACGATTGGTTAGGTTAGGTCGTGATATTTTCGTTAGTTAGCCTTATAAGGCTAACTAAAGAAAGCTGGGGACCCTGATCTTCGGGTGACCCTATTTATTTTTCATGTTATCTCACACAGATTATGGTGCCAATAAATTACACTCCATGAATATCATTTATATTTAAAATAAGGACGAAGCGTGAAAGATTGATTTTAGTTTCAAAGCAATGTTGTATAAAAAATTTGGGAACGCTGACCTAGGGAAGTGATAAGCCTAAATAGGCCTAGACCTACTTCATAAGCTTATAAAAATACCCAAATAACTGCCAAATCTATCTTAATACCAAAACTAAACAAATTCTTAGTAAAATTACAATTAATAACTGTTACAGTCATCTTACCATTTTCACTCTTGATCACGGTTTTCTAAAATAGAAAGATTTTGGTTCAGGTTGCGAGGTCACAGTGCTCTAAGTTGAAGATGACAAAGCCGAGAGTGGTTATTACTGGTGAGCACTGGAAAACGATTAAAATTACAGAAATATAGGATGAAAAATTAGTCTCTCAAATTATTAATATTACTTTAAAGGTATTCGTGAAGGAGAAACTCACGATATTTCAAGCCTACATTATTTACAGAGTTGACCTTTCGGAAGAACTATGCGTTCCTAACGCGAAGTCCAGCAGATTTCTGCCGCCAGTTTGTACTGCCAAAAGACACCCTCAACCCCAGAAATGACTGCCAAAACAGACCACAAAAATCTTCCCCACCCCTAAAAAAAAAACGCCAAAATCTATTTCCAGCCTTTGCCGCTAATGAAGGCGATGTGATGTCCCTTGAATAAATAAAGACCCAGTACTGCCAATTTTTTCATAAAGTTTAGAAATAAGACGCGCCATTTGCAGATGGCGCTGGACCTTATGACGTCATGAGCAAAAATGAACTAGCCTACTCTAATTTCTCCCAGAGTTTATCTTACATGAAATTTATACTGTACTAATTTATTATTTATTCATACTTCTCATTTTTTCAAACCAAATATAAACTTTAAAAAATTAATTCCTAATTAATGTTTTACCTAAGTTTACGTTACTCTTAGTTACTGTAAAGTTCGCGTCACTGTTAATTACGGTTAAGTTTACGTTATTCTTAATTACCGTGAAGTTTACGTCAGATTAATTTAGCGTCATTTACGGTTAAGCTTATGTTACTGTAATAATGGTTAAATTTATATTAGGTAAGTTTATTTTACTGTTAATTATGGTTAATTTTAGGTTAGGTTAAGTTTACGTTACTGGGATCTTCTCGATTTCGTTCACTGCTGATTTTTAATAAAAAGGTATTTTGTTTTTGGTAATTTTATGCGCAAATTCAATTTTGGACTTTCTTTAAGACGGAAATTAACCAAAACTAAAATATATAAACCCTAACCTAACTAAAACAAAGTAAATTATACCTACCTCTAGCCTAAATAAACGTAATATCTTCTACAAAAATCAAATGATATCTTGTTTCGAATTATACAATACCCTTTTCTGAATTAAAACCAACGCAGTAATAGACTATAACAACTACTTCAGAGGCAAGTTGCACTATCCTAACCTAGCCTAACCTAAATTAAACTAACTTTAACAAACAATTTGTAAAATACTGTACATCGTTTCAGGTTGTGCTAATATTGAAAAACACTGTGAAATGCTAGACTAGCCGCATACGTACCGTATAGTTTAGTTTCTATTTTTTAGGCTACGGTTCATATATCTTAGTTTTGGCTAATTTCTGCATTTAAGAAAGGCTAAAACTGAATTCTACACATAATACCTAGAAAAATATATATTTTTAGTAAAAATCAGCAATGAATGGAACTGAAAACACCCCATGAGTGTTAATTATGGTAAAAATTGTAATTACTAATTACGGTTAAGATTGTTACCATTATTTACTTTACGTTACTGTTACTTACTATTTACAATTAAATTCTCCTAATTTACTTATACAATTTAAATGTTGGATGTTAAAATGTTCAATGAATTAAAATAACCAGCCAAAACTAACAATTTCACCTGGGTGTCCCATTGCAGCGAACCCAAGTACACCTCTTCAGCGGAGTTGAGACTTTATCCTCGTTTTAGAACACGACTGCAAATTCCACATAAACAGTTTATTGTTTTCAGTGTTAAGCAGAAATATCTAATTTACTGGATCAAATGTAGAATTCGGACCCCAGCCTTCTTTAGTTAGCTTTATAAGGCTAACTAACGAAAATATCACAACCTAACCTAACCTAACCTAACCAATCGTTAGGTTAACTGTACGCCCTTGACGATTGGTTAGGTTAGGTCATGATATTTTCGTTAGTTAGCCTTATAAAGCTAACTAAAGAAGGCTGGGGTCCGAATTCTACATTTGATCCAATTTACTTAACCCTTGAACTGTAACTACCTCATATTTTTTCCCCCAATTTAAACCATACAAACCATATTCTAACTTTGTTCACAAATCTTATACTGTACATTGGCCTATTTACAAGCAGTAATGGATATTTTCGATTTGGCGGACTGCTAGAAAACATTTATTTTTTATGTTATCTCACACTGATTATGGAGCCAATAAATTACACTCCATTAATATCATGTATATTTAAAATAAGGATGGAGCGTGAAGGATTAACTTTCAAGGCAATGTTGTACAAAAAATTTGGGAACGCTGACCTAGGCTAAATGATAAGTCTAAATAGGCCTAGCCTTACTTCAAACACACAAAAATACCAAAATAACTGATAAGTCTATCTTAATACCAAAACTAAACAAATTCTTAGTAAAACTACAATTAATAATTCCTACATTCGTCTTACCATTTTCACTCTTGATCATGATTTTCATGGAAAAGTGCGTAACAGATTTCGGTTCAGGCTGCAAAACCACAATGCTCTAAGTCGATGACGACAAGGCCGAGAGGGACATCACTGGTAAGCGCAAGAAAATGAAGAAAATTACAGTGACACAGGATGAAAAATTAGTCTTTCAAATTATTATACTTTAAAAGTATTCATGAAGTAGAAACTCGCGATATTTCAGTCCTACATTATTTACAAAGTTGACCTCTCAGAAAAATAACTATACAGTTCCTAGTCGGGGAAGTCTCGCAGATTTCTACCGCCAAATTCCGCCAAAAAAAATGCCGCCAAAACAAAAAAAAAACAAAAAAAATACAAAACCCACCGCCAATGAAGGCGATGTCCCTTGAATAAATATAAAGACCCCGTAGCGACAATTTTTGCATGATGTTTATTAGAAATAATATGCGCCATTTGCAGATAAATTTTGTACTTTTGACGTCATGATGAAAAATGAACTGGCCTACGCTAATTTCTCCCAGAGTTTATCTTTCATTAAATTTATACTTTATTAATACTTCTCAATTTCACAAACAAAATATTACTTTTAAAAACATTAATTCCTAATTATTTTACATAAATTTACGTTACACAGTGAAAAGTTCGCGTTACTCTTAACTACGTTTAAGTTTGTTACGTTAACTTTACGTTACTACTAATTACAGTTAAGTTTACGTTGGGTTAAATTTACGTAACTGTTAATTATGATAAATGTTACCATCATTTACCTCAGTTTATGTTACTGTTTGTTACTATTTAGTTACGTTTTCCTAATTTACTTATGAAATTTACAAATTGATCATTTCCATTCAGGAAAATTTTTAAAATGGTCAATAAATTAAAATAACCCGCCAAAAATAACAACTTCAGCTAAGTGTCCCATTGCAGCGAACCGCTGTACAGTCACCTCTTCAGCGAAGTAAAGACTTTATTCTCGTTTTAGAACACACCTGTACTACATTCTTCATGAACAAAGTCATCTACTCAAATTGCTTTCGGTGTTAAACTAAAACAACACCTAATTTACCCTAAACCTTGAACTGTAACCACCACATTTTTGGTTCCCATCTAAACCGTTCTAATCCCATCTTAATTTCATTCACAAATGTTATACTGTACATATTGGCCTATTTACAAACGGAATGCTATGCCATAATCACGAATGAACTCTGAATTATTAACCCTGACCTACTTGTTCTTAATGACAACCCACTTTATCCTATCACAGAAATAATTAGCAACTGTACATGCTTACGAGTCTTAATCCTAATAGTTAAACCGTAAACATAATAAATACGATGATTAAAATAAATTTTCCTGTGACCGAACTTATGGGACACCTATATATTAAACATTGGGCCAGAGAGTAGTTGAATGGAAAACCGTTCCCTGCGTCGATTCCAGACTATGTAGCGACCCGTGGTTCGAACCCCACGTAAAGCTGTAGGTACCCTCCGTCATATGACCTTAGATGTTACAAAGGTTAAACGACCCCCATCATTACTTTACGTGCAATAGGGGGATAAATCCCCATTTGTAGAGAAGGTACAATAAAAATTTAATGCTTTTAATTATTAAAAAATAATCATTTCAATGCGTCAAATATTTTTAAAAATAAATATATATATATATATTATATATCTATATATGTGTATATATATCCCCGCAAGGGGGTTCTAAGCTCGTGCTCTTGAGTGCTCTTTGTGCTCGTTTGTACGTGCTTGTTCCTGGAGGTTTCACGTGCGCCCTCCCGGCCCTAGCACCCAAGGATGATGGGGCTCGACCCTGCAGTCCTTGTCATCCTTGGTCTTTTTCCACTTCGACTGTCCCCTCCACCCTTTCTTTTTCCTCTGTCTTTCCTCTCACTTTTTCTTTGTTTTTCCGCTGAGATATGCCCTTTAAATAGAGGCGAATCGGTTCTTCCTGAACTAAAAAAAAAAATATATATATATATATATATTGTTTGGCAACACTTCTATGATCAACATTTCTAGTTTTTGTACATTCAAGTAGGCCATCTTATGTGTTAAAATTTAGAAAATGTCATGCACTATAGGACATTAATAAATTAAACATTTATTTTTCATGTAACCTCACATTGATTATGGTGCCAATAAATTACACTCCATGAATGCCATTTATACTTAAACTAAGGATGGAGCGTGAAAGATTAACTTCAGTTTCAAGGCAATGTTGAATAAAAATTTGGGGAACGCTGATCTAGGCTAAGTAATAAGGCTAAATAGGCCTAGACCTACTTCAAAAACTTATAAAAATATCAAAATAACTGATAAGTTTATCTTAATACCAAAACTAAACAAATTCTTAGTAAAATTACAATTAATAACTCCTACATTCGTCTTACCATTTTCACTCTTGATCATGGTTTTCACGGAAAAAGTCCACAACAAATTTCGGTTCAAGTTACGAGGTCACAGTGCTTAAGTCAAAGATGACAAGGTCTTTTGTACCGCCAAAATCCACCGCCAAAAAACATAGTGCCGAAAAAAAATACGCCAAAAAAATACCTCCACTGTTAGCTTTTGCCGCCAATAAAGGTGATGTGATATCCCTTGAATAAATATAAAGACCCCGTAGTACCAATTTTTACATAATGTTCAGAAATGAAGCGCGCCATTTGCAGATGGAAATGGAACTTGAGTAAAAATAAACTAGCCTACTCTAATTTCTGCCAGAGTTTATCTTTCGTTAATTAATACTAATTTATTAATACTTCTCATTTTTACAAAGCAAGTATTACCTTAAAAAAATAATTGCAAATTAATTTTGTATTTAAATTTGCTACTTTTAGTTACTGTAAAGTTGCATTACTATTAATTACGGTTAAGTTTAGGTTATTCTTAATTACGTTAAGTTTACGTCAAGTTAACTTTACGTTAGTGTCAATTACGGTTAAGTTTACGTTACTGTAATTAAGTTGATATTATGGTTAAATTTATAGTAGGTTAAGTTTATTACTATTACAGTTAAATTTACTTTAGGTTAACTTTACGTTACTGTAATTACATTTAAGTTTGTTACTCTTAATTATGGTTTCCTAATTTTGCCACGAGATGTCTCCCCATAAAAATGGAGAGGACGAGGACCTGCAAAATTTTAACAGGGGAGAGGTAAACACTCGGTCAATGGCCTATAATGGCTGCTTTTTACGTCTAAATTTTTTTTTTTTCCGTAAAAAATAATTATTACATTTCCTTGATTTTTATCAGTTTCCCTGAGGTTTCAAGGTGTCCTGAATACGAATTTATATGTTAAATTGTCATAGAATGTTACTGTTAATTACGGTTAATTTTGTTACCGTAATTATTTTACGTTAGTTACTTACTAGTTACAGTTAAATTTTCCTAATTTACTTATGGACTTTACAAATTGATTAATTCGTTACGGGAAAATGTTAAATTTTCAATAGATTAAAATAACTCGCCAAAACTAACAAGTTCAGCTGGGTGTCCCATTGCAGCGAACAAACGGAATACTATGCCGTAATCACGAATGAAGTGTGATTATTTATTGGCCCTGACCTGCTTGTTCTTAGTGCCAACCCACCTTAGCCCACCCAGCTTTTAAAACTTTCTACCCCTTTTTACCTAACCTAACCTATTTTTATACCCATATTTAAGTCATGTCTTTAACATTGAAAACCAGCTTTTAAAACTTTCTACCGGAGACCGGTGTAATAGTAAAGAAATACCAAACTTTCTACCGGAGACCGGTGTAATAGTAAATATTTACCAAAAATTACACAACGAAAAATGAAGCTACTTAGCCAAGGTAATCCAACGGAGACTTCTTGTGGTTGCAGTACCATACCCACCAAGCGCACCACCGTATGAGTTCCAAAGGGTAACCATAGTGCCATTACTGGCTGATGATGATGACATCGAGACCTTAGGCCTCCGTTTCTCCTCGTGTTGAGTTGGTTGGTGGCCTAAGAGGATTTCAGAAACTTTTTATAACTCGCACTCAGAAACAGAACACAGGTCTAGAGCAATTAATAATGTTACAGGACACTTTTAAAGTTCGGCAGAGAACACAATTACTTCAAGATTCACGATTCATGATTCACTTCATCTTAATTTTGTTTCCTTAATCGAGTTTAGACAAACCAAATAACAGTTTTGTGGTAGCATGTCCATATTATACCAACAGTTAATTTCACTTCAAGTAATAAATTAATTACACTATATTTTCTCCACCTGCATCCCTCAACTCCTATCTGCTCCATCAATTTTAAGAACTTCTCACTGACTTTTTTTTTCATTTGCATGTCTTTTGAACTCTTTAGCACACGTCTGTATAGTGATGTCGGAAACCTCAATTCAGTTGTTTTGTTTCATTGCATCACGACCAAACTGTAACTTCGAAAAGTCTTAAGTTTTCTTTCCTGTAATTTATTACTTAACTAAGTATTATGAACTGTAAATTTAGCTACATTTGCCTAGCTTGATAACAATAAACATTAATAATTATTATTTTGGAATTAATTTGCAATGAGTTTGTGCATTACAATCAGGAAAGATGTTCCCGCGCTCTCATAATATGACGTCATCCAGTTTACTGATACACGATTGGTCTAATTATAATGGTGCCATTGGAATAAATGTGACGTTAATGAGTTTGCATTACACGACTGGATGCAAAAAATGTCCAATGGGAAATTGCCCTGCGAAGATTGATGCTGCCCTCTGAACAGTTTCGCGCTGATGTGATGTACCCAAAGAGCTTATATGAATGGAAGCGACATTTGCAGCACAGATAGAAGCCATTGTGTTTGGCCCGTTTCCATCTTGGTGTTAGTAAAACATTTCTGCAGTAACGCTTATAAACCGATTATAAACCTATGAAATATTCATGTTAATACCCTAAACTGATGGATGAACTCTATAAACTCAAGAATTACCTAAATTAGTAAAATAGAATACGATTTTATATATAGGCGTAAATATTACATACTTCTTGCTGTGTTCGTATAATAGAAATGTAATTTATTATTAATTAAAACACTATATTACAGCTACGTAGGCTAGCTGAAAGGAACCTTGATTTTGGCTTTCTTCTTCTATTTGGAGGGGTGCGTGTTGGGTATTCGCCTTTGGCCCCTCCTTCCTGCATAAAAAAAAATGTATAATAATAATAATGACGGATTTTGAAAAGGTCACTTTTTATTAGAGAAATAGTTATTTCACTTAACCGTACTTCGGTACTAAAATTAAATATTCATTTGTCTCTTTAATATTTAAGCACAACCATCTGTTTACCAGTATCTTTTATCTCAGAAATAAACATTAGTACAATTAACACTTTGGCTGCCATGTTGGTCTCATGTGTCCAACACTGTTATGTCCTAGTAGGCACGTTGGTCGTCTGTATCCAACAGGATATGTTTTTAAATAAAGAAGCTTTGCTACTTGTGGCCTACAGATAGAATAATGCGATTTTGCATGTGGTTGACTGATAAATTCCTCATTGTTTGTTCATAATAGTTTATACTTGTTCATTTTGGTCCAACATGGCCCATTATATAATATAATATACAGGGTGTCTCAGAAGTTGCGCACCATAGGCTTTATTCAGATTTACGAGGTTTACGAGTCGAAATGGTTTAAAGTGATGTTTAATTACAATATATGTTCGATAATGTTCGAATAATAAAATTAATAGTATGTACAGTTAATCTAAAAGCTATCTTAAAATAATTAAAATGAATGAAGCTACATTAGCTAATGGTGTCTCAGAAGTCGCGTACCATTGGTTAATGGAGCTTCATTCAATTTAATTATTTTAAGATAGCTTTTAGATTAACTGTACATACTATTAATTTTATTATTCGAACATTATCGAACATATATTGTAATTAAACATCACTTATAAACCATTTCGACTCGTAAATCTGAATAAAGCCTATAACGCGACTTCTGAGACACCCTGTATATTCTGAGGAAATATAAATAGGTAAATAAGGTATTTTACTCACATTTTTTATTTTCTTTTTACGTGTAAAAATAATAACAATAAGAATTTTCAAAAGTTTTATGAAAGAAAAATAAACAAATAAACAATTTACTTGGATCACAACAAAATAAAGAAACAATTTACTCGTATTATGCAAAATAAAGAAAAAGTACTCGGATTACAACAAAATAAAGAAACATTAACTTAGATTACAAGTATTTTTATTTTATTTTTTGACAATCTTCGAAACATTGGCGACAAAGAAATGGTTTATCATCGCCATGTGACCAACATGGCCTAAAATACAAAAAATATCTACTAAGCCATGTTGGACCTATGTGACCAACATAAAAAAATATGTATAAATTCTCTAAACTTTATCAAAATCCAAATTTAATATAATAAATATATAAAGGAATAATAGACACAACTAAAATAACTGGAATAAAAGTTTGACTGCATACAACGCGATATGATTATAAGCACGGTAGTCAAAGTGTTAATGTAGCTTATCACTCATCATCATCACCCATACACATGCGCAACGGTAGGCAGCCGTGGCCTCTATTGCCAACCCTAAAATGGCGGCGGGGTATGCCAACTGGCTTCACATTATAGCACTGTACACGCTACGCATGCCGTCTTCAGTTATATAAACTTGCAAATGACGCGGCGAAAGGGTTAAGGTGCTGTCAAACATGAGTTACTGACACCAGTAACTTCTCTTCATATCGTGGTCTACATTATATTACATTTGGAAAACATGAAGCCACTTGGACCTAACGAAGTTATCGAAGTCATAAGTTGCACTATATTTATAATCAAATTTTGCAAAGTGTCAACTTCAAGTCAGCTAAGTAACAAAACTATTTACCAGCTACCAAAGTAGCCTACATAACCAGCTAAAATATACACTATTTACACAATTTACAAACTCGTCTTTCATTCATGAAAGCGTCCAAGTTTCCCTTAAAACTAACTAAGGATCTACGAGTATTATTTGCCGCATCATATGCCAACTCATTTAAAAAATCTACTACTCTATAAATAAATGTATTTCTGAAGATCCAGTCTACGAGTCTGTTTTCTATTTTTCTTATTATGCCCTCGAGTTCTTCCCTCAATTACCTTATTCTGAAATTCATTTACTACTCACACTTGATAGTTAAATTACAATTATACATTATTATTATAATGATCACTCACCTCTAGAATATATGCCACCCAGCCCACTAAATTAATTTTCTTTTGTTCCTGCTACCTCTACTGAGGTCCAGAATATTATTGGTAAATTAAAAAATAACATTCATAACATTCCTGTACCTATATTGAAACTTGTTAAAGATAAGATATCTGTAACTTTGGCTAAAATTATCAATCAAAGTATTTCCAAAGGAATATTCCCGTCAATGCTAAAAACTGGTTGTATAACACCCCTTTTTAAAAGGGGTGATCCTACACTAGCAACAAATTACAGACCGGTGTGTTCATTATCTGTGTTCAGCAAAGTTTTTGAAAAAATTGTAAAAAGTAGAACGCAACGATATTTAGAATCCTACACTTTATTATCTCACAATCAATATGGCTTTCTTAATAATAAAACAACGGAAATGGCTATTTAAATTTTATGGAAAATGTAAATATAGCTAAAGAGAACAAAGAAATAATGATATCAATATTTATGGATTGAGTAAGGCGTTGATGTAACAGACCATAATATTCTACTTAATAAATTATATTGTTACGGATTTAGAGGAGCAATCAGTGATTGGTTTAAAAGTTATTTGTCCAATAGATATCATTTTGTATTAGAAATAAGGTTTGCTTAACTAAAGCGCTTGTCAAACATGTGTGCCACAGGGCTCAGTTCTAGGTCCACTGTATTTTTATTATATATAAATGATCTTCCACGTTCATCTGATATACTGAACTTCATAATGTTGCAGATGATACAACTGTCTCTTTTTCTTGCAAAGATGTAATACAGCTAAGAATATATTTCATTCAGAATTCATCAGTGTAATGAAATGGTTGACCACCAATAAACTCTTCCTAAATACCAGTAAAACAAATTTCATGATTTTTACTAATAAAAGAAGTGTATATCTTGATGAATCTAATGTTAATGAAATCGCCATAAAGGAGTGTACTGTAACAAAATTTGGTGTAATGCTAGATAAGAATTTGCAATGGAGTAATCATGTAAATTATATCGCGAAAAAGATTTCAAGGAGCGTTGCTATAATGTTTAAACTTCCAAAAACGAGCAATAAGGTTATTTATTATCTGATGCTGATTTCCTTGATCACTCTAGTGCATTATTTAAAGAGCTAAACCTACTAAAGCTCAACGATATAACCAAACTGACACATTTTATTTTTATTTACGAGTGTAAGAACAAAATCATTAATTTGCAATGGGTAAATAGATATTTTGTAACTCTTCAAGAAATCCACTCGTATCAGACCAGAAATAGATCAAAGCTTGTTATACCTCAATTTAGATTGTCTTCATCTCAAAAACTACCCATTTTCATTGGATTGAAACTATGGATTAAAACCAAGTTGAAATCCTGATTAATAATGCTAACAAAAATCTAGGATTAATGTCAACTAATATTGTTTAATATTGTCCATTAATATTGTTTAATATTGTAATACATGTTTTAACTATTAATAATACTTATTTACTTACTTATTTATTTATTATTATAAATTTATAACAACTACACCTTTTCACTCTCAAATTAAAACAACTGAATTTCAAATTAAAAGAAATGAATCTCAAATTAAAATAAATGAATTTCAAATTAAAAGAAATGAATCTCAAATTAAAAGAAATAAATCTCAAATTAAAACAACTGAATTTCAAATTAAAACAACTGAAGTTTAAATTAAAGCAAGTGAAATACAATTTAAAATATATGAAAGTCAATTTAAAACAGAGATTGTGTAAAATCTGAATGTGCATCGAAAGCTTTTATTTTATAGCTGGTGGGAGTACTTGGCATCTGAAACACGTTGGCAACATTCACAAGTCCCTAGCAACCGTTGCTATCCATGACTCGACTCTCTCAGTTACCAAGGACGTCCTCTCTGACCCGGCCAGCTCTCACTCGCTCTCACAGCTGTGTATTTCAAGGTTATTAAAAGAACTGAGTTACGCTTTACTGTGATGATTTGGATTATTTTTACAATATAAATTTCTACAGGGTGATCCAAAAGTCTCTCCGCAGTAAGAAACAGCCTAATAGCCTACGCTTTGATAGATGTAGCCTAAACAAAAGGCCTAATAGCCTACGCTGTGATAGATGTAGCCTAAACAAAAGGCCTAATAGCCTAGCTCCCATTATTCAATCATGGACGTGAAATAACTGTGGAGAGACTTTTGGATCACCCTGTAGAAATTTATATTGTAAAAATAATCCAAATCATCACAGTAAAGCGTAACTCAGTTCTTTTAATAACCTTGAAATACACAGCTGTGAGAGCGAGTGAGAGCTGGCCGGGTCAGAGAGGACGTCCTTGGTAACTGAGAGAGTCGAGTCATGGATAGCAACGGTTGCTAGGGACTTGTGAATGTTGCCAACGTGTTTCAGATGCCAAGTACTCCCACCAGCTATAAAATAAAAGCTTTCGATGCACATTCAGATTTTACACAATCTCTGTTTTAAATTGACTTTCATATATTTTAAATTGTATTTCACTTGCTTTAATTTAAACTTCAGTTGTTTTAATTTGAAATTCAGTTGTTTTAATTTGAGATTTATTTCTTTTAATTTGAGATTCATTTCTTTTAATTTGAGATTCATTTCTTTTAATTTGAAATTCATTTATTTTAATTTGAAATTCAGTTGTTTTAATTTGAGAGTGAAAAGGTGTAGCTGCTTAGTTTTAATAAGAGCCCAGTAAAGCCTAAAGCTTAAGGGCCAAATTAAATAAAATAAATAGTCGAGCTTCACAATTATTCATGTCATTGTAAATTGAAAATTTATTTATTTTATTATTATTAATAAAGGTTAACCAATCGTCAAGGGCGTACAGTTAACCTAACGATTGGTTAGGTTAGGTCGTGATATTTTCGTTAGTTAGCCTTATAAGCCGAACTAAAGAAGGCTGGGGTCCCTATTCTTCAATAGCTCCGACATTCATTACAGTGAATTTGAGTGTACTAAATGAATTAGTTTTATCAGGATTGGTTAATAAATAAATAAATAAATATATATATATATATATATATATACAGTGGACCCCGCTTAATAGAGTCACATCGGGCCAACAGCTTTTGATTCTAATAAGCGGAGTCCCTCTTGATCTCAGAGACACGTCTTGTAATTGCATTTTATTGCGAATAGTAAAACAAATAGGTACTCAGGCAAAATATGCAGCGAGCAAATAGTTACAAACGTCACAGGTCAGCCTAAAATGAACGGAACGTCAATGCCTAAAGAGTTCTTTGATCGTGGCTTGGTGCATCGAATTGCTAGCAACTCTGTGAGCCTCCGACTCAGTTTTTTGCAGAAACATGTCCTCGTGCCCACGAAACAACATTGCATTTTGTAGCGTACGCGCCGCAGCTATCATCTTGCGGGACAGGACGGAATGACACTTTCTTCCTCCTCCACTTCCACTGCCCTTATACAATAGGCCCATAGGGTACCACTCGCGGACAGGCGATAACAGACGTGACTTGTCATGTCACGAAATTTCACTTTCAGTTTTCCCGATTGTAATTCTAATAAGCGGGTAATTTTGTACAGATTTAGATAGGAATGAATTGGTCCCGGCCAATCTGATTCCATAATGCGGGTGATTCTATTAAGCGGGGTCCACTGTATACATGTGTGTGTGTGTGTGTTAGGGCTAGGCCTAGCTAAATTCTGAAGACTAATGCATCGTGTAGTGGCTTGTAAGTTGTAACTATACCTAATCACCTAATCATTAAGATATTATGTAAGCTGCTTGCGCATAATTTTTTAAATACCTAGTAGGCCGTAGGCGAGCTACATAATTACTTAAATACGCTAGGCCTACTCAACCTTTAGTTAGCTAACACTGACTAAAGTACGTACACAAATTATGTACGTATGTATACAGTATGATGTGCAGATGAGTGTTAAAGACAATAATAATAATAATAATAATAATAGGGCCTACACCCAGCTTCGAGATTTACCAGTGAGAGTGCACCCAAATTTGTAGTCTTTTTAATGTATAAAATAGATTTAAAGTTTTTTAGTATGTTTAAAGCAAGAAAATCTGGACAAAACTTTACTATATACATATATATATATGATTTACTTGACTTAAGTCCCTTCTGACCGTTGTCAGGTGGGGTCCTTCATAACGGTGCGCTGGTACCTCCGCCACACAGCCTGATCTCTTGCCAAATTCGTCATCTCTCTCACTGGGATTCGTGCATTCGAGTTCCTCAAGCTTCGCCACCATGTTGTTCTAGGTCTTCCCCTTGGTCTGTTACCGTGCATTCGTCCGTATAGTACGGTCCTCAGCCATCTTCCCGCATCCATTCTTTCGACATGACCATTGACCATACCATCTCCTCTGCATGTCATTCACTCTCTCCACGATGTTCTGTCCAGCTCGGCCATCTCCCGCACTCTTTCATTACTTATCCTTTGTTCCCACCTTACATTTAGTATCCTCCTAAGGCAGTACATTTCAAATGCCAGCAATTTACGTTCTTCTTTCCGTTTCATCACCCAACACTCCGCTCCATACAATACAGTAGGTATTACTACGCTATTCATGAGTCGAAACTTCAATTTGCGCGAGATGGATTGGTCCCTCCATACTTTTGTCAGTTTCCCTGAATGCGACATGTCCCAGTCCGATTCTATTTCTTATCATATTATAGGAGCCGGCATCCTCAGTATAATATACACCCAGATATTTAAAGCAAGTCACCCGCTCAATCTCTCCTGCGGCCAGCTCTATACGAATATTTTCCTTCTCTTGCCTATCTTCATTACCTTTGTTTTATTTGCATTGATGACAAATTTATACTTTGCACATACTCTCTCCAATCTTCTCACCATTCCCAGCACTTGATCGACGGAATCTGCCATCAACACAATGTCGTCGGCGTATCTCAGATTGGTGATACGCTCTCCACCCACCAATATACCATCCTCACAACCGTCCAGGGCCTCCCTCATCACTCTTTCCAAATACAGATTGAATAGATGAGGGGAGAGCGGGCATCCCTGCATCACTCCACATTTCGTGTGAAAACTTTCTGTGACCGTTGCTCCCTCGCTTACCACCGCGCTAGTTGACTCATACAGTCTGCTGATCAAATATACCAAATCATCCTCGAAACCGTAAGCCCGCAACACCGCCACCATCGCCTCTCTCCAAACCGAATCAAACGCTTGTTTGAAATCCACAAATACACAGAAGACGTCCCTTCATAACTCCCACCTCTGTTCCACGATCTGGCTAAAGGTGAAGATCTGGTCGCTCGTTCCTCTGCCAGCTCTAAAGCCGGCCTGTTCTTCTGTTAGTATTTCCTCTTCTCTATTGCCAAATCTTCGTTGGATAATCCTGGCTAAAGCTTGTGTATATATATATATATATATATATATAATATATATATATATATTAACCAATCCTGATAAAACTAATTCATTTAGTACACTCAAATTCATTATCCAGACGACAGCATTCAGAGACAGTCCATAACCATGGGTGTACACCGTACAGGCTGGGTGGGTCTGGGAGGCTGCAGCCCCTCCAAATTTGCAAGCTTCCGAAAATTTTCGGGCAAATGCTTCAAAATTCAGGCAAAGTCCCAAAACAATGGCGGAAAAATTGGAGTGTATTAAAATTAGACTCAGATGTACTAATTAAAACAAACATTATACAGGTCGCCCTCTCTTTATGCGACTTCTCTTAATGCGATAACCCTACTTCTACCACTCTCGCTTTGTGCGAGAAAAATTTGCAATTATGCAGTTGGTGCGAGTGGTCCATTCACGTTCACCAGTGGAACGGCGAGTCAATAGCCAAGTGAGGGCCAAGGTAGTCTTCATTTTTTCAGACTCCCTCAATCAGTGTCGCGTTGTCCATTGTTGTGTGTGTATCTAAGCTACTCACTCTCATCTTGTGTGTGGATTTGCCATTACTGTTGACTTTAGTGCAGTGAGTAGGCCTATTTATTCAAGTAAATAATTATGTATTATTATTTCTTTTAATGATTTTTTTTACATAATGTCAGATGATTGTTTTATTTTATTAAGTGTGGTTTTCATTGGATTTGTTATGAAAGTGTTAAAAATGTTTTATTTGCGGGGGGGGGTCAGTCGAGGTCCTGAAACGCATCCCTATTAAATAATGTAATAAATGCTTCGCTTTATGCGAACTTTTTTTGGAACTCTACTCCCACATAAATTCTACGGTTTGCATTCAGTTCACCTCCAGTAGGTGGTATTTTCATTTAGTGGTGAATGTTAGAGTGGTTATATTACGTCACCTCTGCAAATAGTGACTGACCCTGTATAGTAAGTTCACTCCGACACTTTATTGATATTTTGGAGTCGCTTTACTCTTGTTTTGGGAATGCGTGTGTCATTTCGGCCAAATTTCTCATACTGGTACCGAGTGTCATTTCCACCAAATTTCCCGTAGGCCTATTAAGTTTCAGAATCAGATCTGGTTATCAGTTTATGCTAGGCCTAGTTAGATGACTATTAGATAGGGCATTTATGTCACGTTTTGTTTGTTCTGTACGATATGTACTATTAGATGGGTTATTTGTATCACATTTTCTATACAATTTGGTCATTTTTTTTTTAAGGTACTGTGTGTATCATTTGCACCAAACTTCTCATATCAATTGAGCTATATATCTAATGTAAATAAATATTTACGTAAATATTAAGTTCCTCAGAGACCAGTTTTTTGACAGTCAAAATTTCTTTCAGAGATCCTAATTGGCTGAAATTATTTGCATGGTAAATAACTAGCTAATCTAGCTAGTAAAATAACCACCTAATATATTGTAATCTGGTGTCTGCAATACTTAATATTAACCAATATTCATGACTTCTTAGTTTATAACACCTCTAATGTAACTAAATATTCATAATTTTTCATATTTAACACTTAAATTCTGATTAAAGATGAGGTATTTTAGAAAAGAAATGTGATAATTAATTTGCTATAATTTACTAGCTTTTCTTGAGCTTTCCAGTCTTGGGGGCAGAAGTAGAACTATTTAAATGCCTAAAAATTAGGGCTTGCAGGCCTTGATATTATGCTAATATGTGGTTAAATTTAAAAAGAAAATAAGCTTAACTGTGTATTTCAGTAATTTTTTAGCCTAGCTGTAGCCATATATTAATTACTACTGATATTTGAATAGTTTTGAATTTTTCCCAGTTTATTAGGAAATAAGCTATCTGACTTTGAAATGAAAGAAGTCGTCACATCATGCTTGGGAATATCCTTCAGATAAATCATAGCTGGAGAGATGTTATGGGTTTGGTACCAAGCAAACCTTGGCATCCAGGAGAAGAAATAGCTGAAGGAGCAGATTTTCCAAAGAAATACACCTCCGAAGACATCAGGTATATAGCATTATAGAATAATACATTTGATAGGCGAGATGGCTACCATACAGGGACGCACTAATACATGCTATACAGTATACATTTAGTCTGTTTATTCCACCACCAGTCTAGGCCAGTTGTAATTGTACTTAAAGAAGTTTCTTGTATATATTTTTATTAAACTTGCTCTTATTTACGCTTACGTAGACTAGTAGGAACATAATATAAAACAAAGTAAAATTATATACCTAACTCATATTAATGGCTATTAATGTGTGGAAATGAATGAATAACATAAATAGGCCTATACTCTAACAAAAAGTTATAATTAAAAAAAATTAGGTTTACCATAATATATTTTTAATGTATTTGACTGTCAAATAGTTAGGTTAAGATTAATTTGGTTTATTTTGGATCATATTTTGTAGAATGTGTACTGTAATAAGAATATTGTAAGAGTACACAAACAGTGATGGGAGTAGAGGCCAAGACCATATGTATTCAGTACTGTGTAAGGTTATTATTGAATGTCAAGGTCACTATTGGTGAAACATTCAATAATTACCAAGTTTAGTACGTATATATTATCATGGGGGGGGTCTCGGGGGGCGAAGCCGCCCTGGTTAGCACACGCAATCGGAGAACACGGGTTAAGGTTAGGTTATTGTTTGGTTTTTGTTAATATCCAAAATACATTTTTCTAATGTATTTTGGTGTGTTTGGTTCATATATGACCTTCATTTCTAGCGAAAATGAACCAAAACATAGGAAAACTTTAATGTTTCATAAATTTGTTTCGGTTCATTTGCGCAAGATATGAAGGTCATATTTGAACAGAACACGCCAAAATACATTAGAAAAATGTATTTGGATATTTATTTCAGTGTTGGTGAAACATTCAATAATTACCCTGTGTTAACGCCTAATTCCTGAGCTCTGTATTTCACATTCACGAATAAAGATTCTAAAGAGGTGACAGTTGCAAAATTTACTCATAATTTATTCACAAAATCATAGTTTGTGACATTTTTTCAGGAGTTAATTGCCTACTTAAAACAAGATCCACTTAAGGAACATAAACACACTCAGCAGTGATGTAGTTAAGACCAGCATGACCGAGACTGAGACCAGAAAAAAGGTCTCGAGACTGGTCTCCAGTTCTACATCACTGTCCACTACTGTTTATACATTAAAGCATAAAATAAAAACCTTTGTTATAGACTCTCTCTATACGTACAACTCTGAATGATCCCCTGAGAATTTTTTAATAATACACAGACTGGGTATGGAACAAGGAACTTTTCTGGGATATTAAAATATTCAGTATCCCTTGTGATATTTAATATCCCAGAAGAGTTCCTTGTTCCATGTTTAGTGTGTGTTTCACACACACACACACACACACACATACTGTACATATAATTATATAGTATGTATAAAAAAGACAAATAAACTGAAGTACTTTCTTTTCCACAAATACTGAAAGCCTTGTTGAACAATGTTACAGAAAAAAGTGTTGTACTGTATTCCATTCATACAAAATATAGGTAGTAGATTTAAATAAGGTTTTTCAGCAAAGGGAGTTCTCCATTTATCCCCCACTCTTCCTTTCTATCAAAAAATATTATTTGTGACATTTTGAGGAATGAGGGGCCTCTATTTAAAAAACTTAACATATTTTTTCCAATATTCATACTATTGTATAGTCCTTATTTTTAATGTGCAGATTTACACAGACTACATTAGTAGAGTCGGCTCCACATTAAATTTAAGCAGTAACCATGAAAATTTGAGTAGACTAGTAACCTATATAGAAAAATGGGTAGAGGGTAAAGACGACTTGAAATAACTAGGTTACTATATTTTCTCAAGGAGATGCTGGTTTTAAGTCTAATAAAAAATACTTTCCTGGTATTAGACTGTGCCAGATGTACTTAACATTGAATGCAGGTCAGGTTGGGTTAAACTGGATTGGGCTTGATTTTGCAGTGGTCCAATTAGGAGGTAATTGATTTGGAATAGACTATAAATTTTTGTTCTAATAACTGTATTAAATAAATCTGTTTTGTAGTTTAGTTGCAGAAGAATGTGCGAGAGATGGACGAGCTGGGTTGGAAATTTTAATTGAAGAATGGGGTACAAGTCGAAGAAACAGACCTAAACTTTTAGATCTTATTCACATTCTTCAGAAAGCTGATCTGGAGAGAGCTGCTTTGTATTTAGAATGATTAACTTCTGGTTTGTAGTTTATATCTATTTTGTGAATTATTAAATGGGATTTTGGAATAGTACAAAGTCAAGTAGATCATGTATTCTTTTCTTCCATTTTACTGTAAATACGTGGTAAGGAAGGAAGGAATCAAAGTATTATACTAAACTAAACCTGAGTTTAATTCTGTCACTGCCAACTTACGAAGCCCAATGAATATCCTTCCCAGACTGAAGTAACTCGGGCAATACATGGCACTACGGGTCTCTACATGAATAAAGACACCTGTGGCAAAGCCAGTTTCATTTCAATTTAAGCAGTTCTTTATTTTGAACTCTGCTTCACTTTTGAAGTGGAACAACTGTACCAATTTTCCGAGCACTTTGCGGATGCATCTTACCTTAAAACAAACAAAAAATTATGAAACGAGTGAAAACTGAATAAAGGTTAGATTAAACTTATGAAGACGATTACAACACTAATAAATTTTTGCAGCTGTATTCACTACAGCTATTAAAGAGCTTATAATTATTTATCAAATATACCTTAGTCATGTCCTTTTATGTATCACCTTCATAACTCTTAAAAAAATCCTCAGAAACTATGGCACAGTCATTCCATAGCTATACAAAGCCAAATCTACTTTAAATTTAAGATGCAATGAAGCGTGCTTTATTTAGTTTGCTAAGTAGGACACTGCTTTATACATAAAGGTAAATATTCGTATCTAATACTTTCATTGAACTGAATAACGGCACATTAGCCGAGTTAGTTACGAATACATTTCATATTTGGAAAATCAAATTTCGGATCAATCCCAGAATAGGCACCTGAAATCATTTTTAGGTGCTTAATCTGGGATTGAGGCAAAACACAGGTGCTTAATCTGGGATTGAGGAGAAAAAAATATAAACAGTTTTTAGAGATAATTTCATTGTTTTTATCAATATTTGAAAAAATCAACTCTAACCTAACCTATATCTATACCAATTTATGTGGCAAGATAGATTTGCTTCAGATGGATTCAGAAACATTCGGGCTCATATTGCAGGAATTTATATCTAAAATTTTTCTTTATTCATTAAACCACTTTAAACCTTTTATAACTTTGCCTTTATTACATTTGTAATAAACTTTGTATAAACAATAAATTTTGTAATCATCAGGTTTTTTTTATTTAATTCCTTGCAAGGTGCCTATTCTGGGATTGAGGTACATCAGGTGCCTATTCTGGGATTGACCCCAAATTTCTAATGTAACGAGTTTTATTAGTAGTACGAGCTTCAGCTAAACATTAATCAAAGAATAAGTTCTAGATAAAATATGAAACTGTCTTAATTTTTTAAGAAAAGCGTTAGAGAAATTTTCTTTGAGTGGTGGGTGGCTAAGTTTTAATGGCAGGTCTGGGTTGATTTCGCGTAAGGCATCAGCTTTCCTTTATTTCAGTTTCTTGAATGTATGGATAATGGCCTAAAGGTACTAGACAGAAATGTTAGGTACAACTTGGTAACCATTAATAATGTGTTACTGTTCAAAGCCATTTTATACTTTTATTTTTACTTAATAAAAGATAGTTACTGGAGAAACCTCGAGTAAAGTGTCGACTGCATCAGTTGTAGAACCAAGAACAGTAGCTTGCACGAGTCCAAGTACGAATGTGTCATCATCTCGGGTGAATAATGAATCATCCTTTTAGCAGTTTAAACAGTGCAACAGTACCTTTTGTTCCTTGTCAAGAGATCATGAATGACGCCAAATCGGGGAAGGAGCATTTGGCTCAGATTACAAAACTCATTTCGGATTAGAAAATGAAGATAAAACCGTTGCACTCAAAATTCTCTCCGAATCAAGAAATGACGAAACAGCTTAAGAAGAAGAGAAAAAAAATTTTCAAGATAGAAGTTCAAATATTTTTAAAGTATGGTAAATTATTTTAGTCTTAATTCTGTCACGCGTAGTTCTTAAACAGTGTACCAATATTAAACGTTTTATTTCAGTTTAATATTTCATTTATTTTACTCGGATGCATTCATGACAACATAATAAAGCTCAAAGGATATTCGTACAACAATGAAGATTTATATTTTGTGTATACGTTTATGGAGAATGGAAGTTTACATGATCGTCTCGCGTGTTCGATAATTAATTAATTGTACAAATTTTTCTTTACGTAGCCGAATATTAATCCTTTAAGAATGAAATATAGGTACTTTTCAAATTGGATGATCTTTTTTATTTATGGTTCTCTCGAAGGGAAATTCTCCTCCATTGCCATGGAAACTACGTCTTTAATATCTGCGCCGGGACTGCGGAAGGCATTGTGTATTTACATACAACAATCAAACCTCCGTTCATTCATAGATAATAAAAGCCCAACATTTTATTGGCTAAGAATTTCATCCGGAAGGTAATGCAAATCTTTGATTTAATATTTCTATAGTGTACTTCAGTCCTCATTGTCTGTTTCGACGAAATATGTTCAAAAGTTATTTCGCTTTCAAATTGGTACAACGTTTAAATGCGTTTTCTGGCGTTTTTTTTCTGTCGCTTAACCACTTCTTCCTAGGAGGACCTCGTATATTATAAAGTACAATTTTTAAGATAGTTATTTTGATTTACTATTTGTTTGAGATGAGTAATAGGCGTGTTATATTCAGTAATCAGTGTTCAGTATTGGTACATAGTTGAAATTCTCTATATTTCATTTACCTCGCCTGTTAACAGGTGGTTCTTGAACTTGTAACTGGCCTGCCGTTCTTTGATGAAGAAATAGAAAATAGGGATCTTGCGAGTATTAAAAAAAATTGATAGAAAGTTTGCATTTAGTGAGCCTATTAAGTAGGTATCTAATCATTTCTTTACCCCCCCCCCCCCCAAGTTTTCGTACGTCGAAGAATATGAAGACGATGAAATAACGCCGCTTGATAGCTCTGTCGGTGCTTGGGACATTTCTTCAACCAGGAAACTTTTCGAATTTTCAGAAATAATGCACTGAAGATAAGAGAGAGAACCGTTATGATTCGAGTCTTAGATATGCTCGGAACTATTTTCAGTGAAATAGAAATGAGAACTTGTTCCCTTTATCAACTCGCATCTTGAGATATTGTAGTAGTATGTATACCCTTTGATAACAGTGTTCGGACTTTTGATTACATAAATGAAGATTACAAATTTCACGTTGAACTGTAAATGTTTGAAAGGTTAAGGAAATACGCGTGTGATAGTTTCGTGGACAGTTGTGAAAACAAGTTGCCCAGAAAAATAAAATTGATGGAAAAGTACCGAGAATTTTAAAATTTCGATTCATAAGAAATTCATAATTGGTTGAAAAAAAAAAAACCGATTAATTGCGAAGACTGTATTCGGCACCACCAGTTACAAGCGCTTTCTAAACTTTAAATTTAATTTTTTTTCTGATACATAGATTCTATTTGCTGAAGGAAAATCTTTCCACAACTGTGTACGTCCTCAACTGATCAATAAAAAAATTAAGTTTTACATTTTAGACTAATCATTTGTAAGTTGTTTCTCGATGCTTTTGATTCTTAACAATTATTTGTTTTTTATATTTAGGTAAGATAATTCAAGAAGTAGGAAAGAATTTCGAACATTTACTTTAATGAAGCAAATGTGTATGAAGCACTGCGTATTTGCATAAAATGTAAGAAATCGTTGAGTTTCATTTTTCTGTCGTGTGCTATAGCTCGAAACCTATGGTCTTTTTTCTTTACTTTTGTCTCAAGAATACACCCTGCGATTTATAAAACACTTATGCACCACCCTGTATTTTGTAAAGTTTAAATAAATTTTATATTTTCCTTTCAATTAGTTAATACCTTTTTTGTAGTAGTAAATGGGATTGCTTGCTCTTGACCAATGACGCCAGATTCATCGATTTCCAAGCTTATTATCAATGTCATTGACTTATGCAAGCTGTGAAGTTGCGTCTTTCGACACCTTATTTTCCGAAGACTTTTCTCGACATTCATTAACTACTGAATACCTTTGTCAGGATTACGTCGTAGCCAATGTCGTAACACCACTTCCCGTTGATCAGCGAAGTTAAGCGACATTGGGTCGGATATTAGTTACATGGGAGAGTTGGGAGACCGTCTTCCGCGTCCAAATTATGTAGGACTCGTGGTTCGAATTCCACGTACAGCCGTAGGTTCACTTCGTCATACGACCTTAGATGTTGCGGAGGTTAAACAACCCCATTACATTTAAACCTTTGTCATTTAAGCGCTCAAATGTTTATCCACTGTATTCGTCTAATGTGACTTAACAATGATATAACTTCGTATTTCAAAATATCCAATGTCTATACCAATACAACTTTCAACTCTGGCTATTATCAAAGAATGGAGGACCTTCTACGGATGATCTTCTGTTATGCCGTTGATTGCTCTTGTTCATTCCTTCCGTTCATCCAGATTTTTAGATTCGGAAGGGTAACTAGTGCTTTTAACATGCCCTCGTGAAAAAAATTCCAACTGAAGAGATCTGATGAGTCTCGTGACGAAGGAAAAGGTCCGCCTCTACCGATCCATTTTCCGGGAAATGTTTCATTAAAAAAGGCATAATGACAAAACTATCTTTCTGAAAAATTGTGGCGTTCAAGAAGTTTAAAACCCTAAGTTATGGTATAAAGACGGAGTTCTATTTTCAAAGTATATATGGCATGGTCGGAGCAGTGCTTTGTGTAAAATAAAGCAATGGAACCTTTCTTTCCTGATTTACACTTATATTATTAACACGCGTGTCTGAAGCATTGAGAAAAAAAAAATATATATATATATATAAAACCTTCGACCTTGATTTTTGGCGCTCTCCTTCCTCTTTGGAGTGGGGAAGGGCATTTGGGCGTTCGACCTTGGCCCCTCTTTTCTGCATAAAAGGTGGGATAAAAGTATTTAAGGATTTCATACCTACAACTATTTAGTTATACAGATAAGTGTTCAAAGCAAACAAAAATCTTTTTAAGAATTTTATTCATACAAATATATTGTAAAATTGTAATTTAATTTTCAGAAAGTTCTCCATTCGCTATGATACATTTGTTGTGGATTCTCTCTCTCAAGCTCTTCATTGTTCTTCTGAACATATCGAGTGGGATCTTTTTCAGTTGATCTATCCTGTGGCCAGGGGCATTCACATTTGGATAGATGAAAGCAGGAGTGTAGAGTTTGTCACGCAAATAAGCCCAAAGCCAGAAATCACATGGGGTTAAATCAGATGATCTGACTGGCCATGCGATGGGGCCTCGCCGCCCAAGCCATCTTCCTTCAGTTGGGCAGCTGCAGAGTAAAGTGGCGGCGCTCCATCATGATGTTGATAAAGCCAATTCCTGCCAACGCTATTAGTAAACTGTGGCAAAACTGTCTCAATACCTGCCAACAGTGTTTTCCATCCATCGTATCTCGATATGTCGAAGGAACTAGTTCTGAATAACCAATGGACGCCCAAACTGTTAGTGTAGTCGTTTTAACGGTTTACCTAATCGTATTTTGGGATTTTTTCGCCCAGTAGTGAACGTTGTGTTTGTTTCCTTTACTCGTTAAACCGAAGACACATTCATCTGAAAATTTGATCTTTGGAAGGAAATCGGGATCACCGTTGAACTTTTGTCTTATTGTTTCAGCAAACTGTAGCCGTCTATCAGAATCATTGTCGTATATGAGCTGATAGTAAATGGGTTTGTAATCGTGGTACCCCTGTAATTTCAATATTTTTGCTACTGAAAATTTGGAAATACCCAATTCCTGTACGACTTTTCTCGTTCAAGTTGTTGAATTGACTTGAAAACTGGCGAGGACATTGCCTTCCGCTTCTTCGACAATCTTTCACCAGGCTCCCTGTTTCCAAAAGTTTGATATTCCAGTATCGAAGAGTGGTTGCATTTGGTGGTGGTTTATTATATTTTTGTTGAAATAAACGCAAACTTTCTTCACAATTATTATAAGACATAGCTCACGATACAAGATACACTTTGTTTTCATTGCTGTATTCCATCCTTACTGACATGGCGGCGACTGGGGCTAGAGCCGAGGGCCTTCCTGTTCTAGCCTAGGGTCATTCCTGGCCTTGTATAGTTGCTTTGAAAAGTATCGCGTATACTGCAGTGATATCATTGGAATTTATTTATTATTAACAATTATTATTTGTATGTATAAAATCCTTAAAGATTCTTCTCCCACCCTGTGTATATATAACCTTGGTTAACCTTGGTTTTGCTTCCGCCCGAATTGTTCATTCTGACGAAGATCAAAGTTGTCACTCCACCTTAGACCTACAAGTTTAACGTGGAATCCGAACCACGCCCCACCAGCAACCCAGCGTCTTAACCACTACGCTACTCAGGGTAGTCATTTATCTACCAACCAAATTTTTTTTTATTGTGTGGGTTTTGCTGCGCGCCGCCTACCATATCTCTCTCTCTCTCACTCACATATACTGTATAACTGATTGCAATTACGTGCATGCATATATGTAATCATAATTACGCTCAATTACATTCGTAGCATTCCAGATTATATATGTTATAGAATAAGTCATACCTGAACAGTAGGTTGCACTTAAATAATAATAGGCCATAACTGTTATACTGTTATAAAATAAACCATACCTAAACAACAGGCCATAACTGTTATACTGTTATAACATAAGCTATACCTAAACAATAGGTCATAAGTGTTATACTGTTATAAAATAAGCCAAACGTAAACAATAGGCCATAACTGTTATACTCTTATAGAATAGGCCATTCTTGAAAAAGTAATTCATAACCTAACGAAACCATACATCAGATGCTGTAGACATCATGTAAAGAACAACTACAAAGTTGAACGAGGCAGTCAGTGAAGGTACTCTTGAGGCAATTGGAGACAGAGAGGGATCAAAAAGGGCTCAATGATCGTTAATGGAATGTGCCAGTCGAACGGGCAGGAATATCATTTAAAAAAAAAAGCGAGAGGCCTATTTGAGAGTTAGGCTAGTGACTTCGTGAATAAGTTGTAAAATTAGACATTTTTATTTAGCACCTCCCCATCGGCTTCACACACACACACACACACACACACACACATATATATATATATATATATATATATATATATATATTATATATACATAGATGAGGACGTTACCAGAGACAGCACAGTAACATCCTTTGCGGATGACACAAAGATCAGTAGAAAAATAAGAAACCCAGAAGACATAGAATCTCTACAAACCGACATAAACAAAATCTACAAGTGGACTGAAGACAACAATATGAAGTTTAACACCGAGAAATTTCAGCTATTATGGTACGGAAAAAGAGAAGACCTAAAGTCCAAGGAATATTATACCCCAAATGGACAGGAAATTCAGAGAAATTCCAGAGCAAAAGATTTAGGGGTTGTAATGACAGATGATGCGAAATTTGAAACAAAATAAGATAGCAGTAAACAGAGCAAAGAGAATAACGGGTCAGATATTGGGAACCTTTAAACGAAGGGATAGGAATGTAATGATTCCTCTACTGAAAACCCTGATAATACCCAAATTGGAATACTGCTCGGTCCTAACATCCCCATATAAAAAAGAAGACATTAGACAGCTGGAGGGGATCCAAAGAAGCTTCACAGCCAAGATCAATGGGTGCAAAGAACTAAATTACTGGGAAAGGTTACGAGAACTAGACCTATATTCACTGGAAAGGAGAAGAGAGAGATACACCATTATTTACACTTGGAAAATAATGGAGAAACTAGTCCCTAATCTTACTCTGAATCCTATAACTCCCCAAATAACGGTGGAAAGTAGAAGCGGTAGACTGTGTCGTATTCCCAAATTGAAGGCGAGACAGGGAACATCCTTAACCCTGAAAGAAAATAGTTTTGTAGTGAGAGGACCAAAACTGTTTAATCAGTTGCCCAAAGACCTAAGAAACACGAAGGGAGTTGCAGTGGAAATCTTCAAAAGAAGACTAGACGCCTGGCTCAGAACAATCCCCGGTGAGCCGGGCGTACCTGGCTATGTGAGGTGGAGAGCGCAAGAATCCAACTCACTACTTCACCAGGCCAACTCGAGAGGAGGGGCGACAAGCTTAACCTTCGCGAAATGAGAAGTCATCGCGCGGAACCTTTGTAAGGTTGTAAGGTAAGGTATATATATATATATATATATATATATATATATATATATATATATATATATATATTAGTGGCAGCTTATCATAAGTTGCAACAGTAGTCAAAAGCTTTAATTTCGGTTCAGATGTTTTAGGAGGTGGTGGTGGTGGGGGGGGGGGGGGGGGGTATAAAATAATTTACCCTAAAAAGCAAAGGTTCCACGGTCAAGGTCAATCAAGATTTCAAGGTCAAATGCTAACAATGCCTCTAGATTGGCTCCCCAAAGAAAGCTGGTTCTGGTGTCAAAATGATCTTTGTAATAGAATAAAGGCATCTTGTAGGACACATGCAACCCCTCAGGTCACCAGATCACACACACACACGAGGTCATAGTGCAAATCAGGTGACCAGTGTTTGTTTTCTCTAAAAATAGCATAAGCTATGCTTTGTGACCTATCATATCAAACGTCTCGATAAGACAAAGGTAATTACGATACTTATGATGATCTGAACTGTGACCTTGACACATGACCAAGGTCACGACCAAGGCTCGTTATAGCTTTTCGGCAAAAAAAAAAACCCATCATGTGATATATCAAACTGGATGGTTCAATGAAACGAATTGGTTTGCAGTGTTTTTACTGACATCGGAAGCGCTCATGACTACAGAGCTTGTGTTAGGCGTTCGTGAAGGACATCGTCATGAGCTCACCTGTTCATTCTGTTGAGGTGGTTGGGACATTCAACGGGGCTCCAGGAATCCCAGTGAATCCCACCAAATTTGAAACTTATGGCTTTCCTACGAAACTCTATGGGTAAAGAGAGGTTAAATGCACTAGCTGTATTGTCCATCCACAAAAATAGGCAATATATTTCGGCATTCAACCAAAAAGGTGATTTTGAGCGGTTTGCATCTTCAAAGATTAGAATAGCATAGTTCTTGTTCAAATTTATCTTTCAGATAAACAATGCAATTCATTTATATATTTATATACAGAGTATTATCAAATTATGTTTTATAAATTAGCATACATATTCAGGACGTCAAAGTGAACAAAAAGTTCCTATGAACATAAATCCGCAATCGCTTCGTTTCCGAGATACATTGCATTTTTGCCGAGGACGATCCAATTACAGTAAAATGAAAGTCATTGAAGTTTATCAAAGTCGTAGTTGTCTGGTTGTTTAGATTACTATTTTTCTTTTCTTTTGATAGTATTTTGTTAGTCGACATTTTAGAAACCAAAATGTAATAGACTTTTTCTTGTGGGGTTATTTAAAAAATCTTGTTTATGCAAGAGAAGTTAATAACAGATGAATTGTGGCAACGTGTTCAAGATTGTTCAGAAACAATACGCAACCATGTACGTGTTTTCGAACATATGCAACAAAATTTTCAACGACCCATTGAAACATGTACTCTGATGTAGGGAAACTATTTTGAGCACTTGCTGTAAATAAACTTTGATAAACGTTAATGACTTTCATTTTAATTGAATCGTCCTCGGCAAAAAAGCGATGTATCTCGGAAACGAAGCGATTGCGGATTTATGTTCATAGGAACTTTTTGTTCACTTTGATGTCCTGAATATGTATACTAAGATGGCATCCTCTTTGTTAACTCAAACTCAAATAACCATCCCCCTTGTTATCTAAATAAAATACACCTTAACGACAACCTGAAAATCATGGGGAAAAAAATAAAAAAGAAAATAAGAGAAAGAATTGCATGAATCGATCATGTCATTCTAATTAAAATAAATTATGGTCTGTGTGGAAGTGGTTTGGAGATTGTAAAACTTTAAAAATGAGAATGTACTTGGCGAAAAAGTATATTATATAAATAGAAAATAGATTATTATTATTATTATTATTAGTGTTAGCTTGCTAGCTTTATAAGGTGATATAGTACATGTTCAATGTCAATCTGGTTGCTGGGCAAAGTGCAAACAGCAACCCCGTTTGGCGCTCTAGCACACTTCATCCCCCTTGTTAAAATTTTACAATTCGACCACTGTGTGTGTGTATATATATATATATAATATATATATATATATATACGAGGGTAATTCAATAAATATCCACACTTTTTATTTTCACAATTTTATTTTTACATCTGATAGATTATAAACACATCACTTCTCAACATAGTCTCCCTGTTTCTCAATGCGTTTAGTCCAGCGATCTACAAGCTTCCTAATGCCACCACAAAAGAATGTTTTTGGCTGTGTGCGTAGCCAGTCATACTGCATAACTCTCAACAAGAGGCTCGCTATCGGTTCCACGAGTTCCCTCAAGCAAACTCTTAACAAGAGGCTCGCTACCGGTTCCACAATCATCTCGGCGTACGTAACACCGGACGGTCAACTTCATCTCGAGAGGTATTTTCAACACAGTCGGTAAGCTCTCTGTGCCTCATTCTTAAGCCTACAGAGCGTAATCACAGCAGCGTGATTAAGCTATACCTAAAGTGCTTTCAATACCGTTCAAGCTAACTTTCCGTTAAGACTGCAGTAGGCCCAGTTTAAGTGTCATTTTCAATAACGTAATCGTGTTCTCTCATGTATCCATAAATACTTTGCATCCATTTATTTATGTGATTTATTTAAGCATTTCATTACTGACGGGCGAATCCACTTACCGTGTACTAAACGCACGTGCATTCTTAATATCATTACTAGGCCCATTCAATGTTCCATTTATGCGTAACTCTAGCCTGCATCATCTATTCAGTGTACCAAAACGTACGTGCTTAATTTCTATTATTTATTAGGCAGCATCATTTATTCCATGTTCATTCATGCATAACCTTTAGCCTACATAATCAGTGTGTTACGTAGTCTATTCAGTGTACCAAAACGTACGTGCATAATTTCTGTTATCATTAGGTTTCATATTTCATGGTGTGTTCCATTTTTGCATGCCATTAGCCTACCATAAATGAATGCATTACTTGCCAATTAGGCTCTTAACCATTTTATTTATTGGCTCAGCTCCATGTCATCTTAGCATAATATAAAGGCCGTTAAATAATTGTTATTCACTACAATTACTGTCAACTATTTGTTATTCACTGTGAACAAATAACAGATTTATTTTCTTAATTAAATACAAAACAATAAGGTGCTTTTTATAACCTTAACAATATTCGCTTGGGTGTAATCCAAGCTGGTGACCTCGAAGCAATTCGTATCACTCAGAAATATTATAGTAGGCCTACTCCATTAGCGGCTAAAGTGACCATATTTTTAGGAGCAAAAAGCGGGACATTTTTCTATTTTTGGAGTTATGAACTAAAATGACTATATTTTCAGGAGCCAAAAGCGGGACACCTCTCTACCTCATATATATATATATACACACACACACACACATATATATATATATATATATATATATATACACAGTGTTGGGCACTAAAGCGTTAATCCAATAACAGTTAATTAACGAAGTTAACTTTTTTTAACGGACTATTAACGGAAGTTAATTTCCATTTATCGTTATCGGACCAGTTAACTTCCGATAACTCGATATTTAGTCTGTTAAAGTCCGTTAACACGTTAACTGCGAGAGTCATTCACGGAAGATCACCGCTCCGCGAATGAATTCAAACCGCCATAACTTCAGTCTGCCAATTCCATCCTCTGCCGCAGTGGAACGGCTCTTCTCTCTCGGCAAGGACATCCTGAGGCCCAAGAGGTCAAGACTGGCAGTTGGGCCTAACTTTGAGAAGTTGGTCTTTCTGAAGGGCAACCAGCACATTGTGTCATAGTCTTTAATAAATGTGCCTAAAATTTAATTTTACCTTTCAGTTCCCGCCATAATAATTCTCTGGTAAATTAAAATTTAGTTAATGGTTAGTGGTTACAAGGGTTTCAAAACATGTAATCAGTACATTTTTATTAAAAATAAAAAAAAAGTTATTAAGCAAAAACGTTGCAAAACTTGATAAAAATACAGTTAAATACCTATTTATTGTTGGATTTTGCATAAATAAACATTTTCTATGGGTTTTAAAGCTTTTTTCCTTGATTTTTTTAAATGTTAGTAAAGAAATAGTTATCGTTAACGGATTATCGTTAACTTCCGTTAACTTTGTAGTAAAATTATCGATTATCGTTATCGGAGTTAAAAATTGGGGTTAACGGTGCCCGCCACTGTATATATATATATATTATATATATATATAGAGAGAGAGAGAGAACATAATTATTACTTCACTGCTTGTATTTTTCTCTTGAGTATATAATTATGAAAAAAATTAACTCAACTGAGAATGGCTTATATCTATGACATACCAATACACAATATTATCGTACTTGCTTTTCAATTCCCGTACTTTTCAGTAGATGAAATCTTCTGAAGTAACTCGAGTTGATTTCAACATAGTGTAGAACTCCATACAGGTTTGATTGAAGTTTATTTTAGTTAAAAGTAAAGCTTTTAGAGTTGAGATTTTCAGTTGTGCTTTCTCAGATGTCCACGTCTTATTCATTTGAGAGAAAGCACGTTCAGTCGAAGCATTAGTTCCTGGAAGACAGCATGAACTGAACTAATGCTGACATTCGTTGATGATTGACATCTCTGGCCTTGAAATGAGTGAATACTTCCACCCAGCGCTGGTCTGTTGATAATTTAGATGCATTCCACTGTGCTACTTTCTCATCACTAATGTACTTTGCAAAACACGTGAACTCATCAAATAATTCAGTATCAAATTTGGGGTCAAATAGTTGTTTTTCAGCAGCAAAATCCATTGTTTTCTCAACAACTGACCACTTTGGAACTTGTTTTAATAAAGCCCACTGTATACACTCAACGTTTGGCAAGTGACCCGACCACTGATCCAAGTACTTAACACATGTCATAAAACTCAACTATTTTCTTTACAGATAAGGAATCATTAGAATCAATCAACCCATCTTGTTCAAGTTTGTTTACAAGAGTCCTGACTGAGAGTGGCACAAACACATTATCTTTCTTTGATTGCAAATTATCCTTCAGATCAGAAATTGCACTCATCACTTCCACAACTGATACCTTTCACCAAGTGGTTTTAAAGATTGAGGGTGAACATATGACTGCTTGACAGTGCACAAAGTTGAGCCAGATCTCTGATTGTGGGTTTTCAAAAAAGTTTTTCAGTATCACTGGACACTTGCTTTGGCTCAGAAAGTATGATCTTAGACCAGGAAACAACTTGAGTATTCTTTCAACTGCAGGCATTAATGCCAACCACCTTGTTTTACTATATCCCAGTAACTGTTTATATTCAATGTCCACAAAATCACAAAACTCTTTCAGCTCTTCTACTCGAACAGTATAGATGTAGAAATATGAATATATTTTTACAACCACTGTTTCAACATCAATTGGCAGACTGAACAGCATTATGTACAATATGTGCAAAAACCAATCCCAATTAGTTCTCTACCAATGTAGTCATTTAGCTTCCTGAAAATGTTATTCACTACTTTTCTTGCAGCACCACCAAAATTACAGTTAGTGTTATCACCACAGAAAGCAACTAATTTTCTGCCCAGGTCATGCTCTTCAATAATATCAGTTAAATATTTCACCACAATATCTGAGGTTTCTTCAGGCTGAGATTTAAAGTCAATAAGCTTCACTTGAGCACCTTCATATGGCTGAAAGAAGCGAATTAAAACAGGAAACAGCTTGATGTTTCCATGGTTGCTTGCATCAGTTAGCAATGTTATGCAATGAGCATCCTTTAATTGTTTTTTTAATTCTGTTTCAGCATATGGTGCAAATACGGTTCTAGGACAGTTCATACCAGGACAACTCATACCTCGGACAACTCATACCTCGGACAACTCATACCTCGGACAACTCATACCTCGGACAACTCATACCTCGGACAACTCATACCTAGGACCAGAAAAAAAATGAAAATTAATGAAAACATTTATTTTGTAAAATTAAAAATTAAATTAAACATTTAGAATTCATGCAAGTTATTAATGAAAACATTTTGAAATGAAAACATTTATTTTTAAAATTAATGAAAACATTTATTTTGTAAAATTAAAAATTAAATTTAAACATTTAAAATTCATGCAAGTTATATATATATATATATATATATTATATATGCCCAGTTAGGTTCAATGAATGCCCGGTTAGGTCAACTGAATGCCCAGTTAGGTCAACTGTACGCCCTTGACGATTGGTTAGGTTAGTAGTGATATTTTCGTTAAAACTAACGAAAATATCACGACTAAACCTAACCAATCGTCAAGGGCGTACAGTTGACTTAACCGGGCATTCAAATTTTATCCTATGTAAATAATAGTCTCTATTTATTATATGTTTGCAAATAAATAATAATTTGTTGTTATTGTTTTCTTATCTTATTTTGGTTAATTTGCAGAGTTTAAACTTTCGGGGTGGATATGATGAAAAGATCAACATTGGGGTGGTAATTGTTGGAGAGTATGAGTTGTCCTAGGTATGAGTTGTCCTAGGTATGAGTTGTCCTAGGTATGAGTTGTCCTAGGTATGAGTTGTCCGGTATAAGTTGTCCTAGGTATGAGTTGTCCGGTATAAGTTGTCCGGGTATGGTGTTGTCCTGGTATGAGCTGTCCGGTCACGTGCAAATACATTTGAACAATCGCTTCGCACTTTGTTCTGGCACATGAAAATTTTGGTTCAAAGCATGTTTTCAAAATTTTTGTTGCAGTCAGTAGATCTGAAGCTTTGATTTTCCTTGACTGTATGGTAAGCCCACAAACCCTCAGCAGCAGCTACTTCTAAAATCTAAATCCTTATTACTAGGCGTCACACTTTTAAAATAATCACTCACTATCTTACTAGATGAAGCACCGATATCAACCGATTTGTCTTTTTGAGCCAAGATGCTTAGTTATATCATTAATCCCACCATGTCCAATGCTGAAGTCACTTCTACATTTCTCACACTGTACATCACTTTCTGTTGTTGTTTTTGTAATAAATGGCTATTTAGACTGCAGATGTGCATTAAATGTACACTTCCTTTTAGTTTTAGACGTTTTGTGTTGTCAAACTAGGCCTACGACCTTACGTACGATACAATTAATGACTTTCCTTATCCTTCAAACGAAAAAGTTTAACCTAGCTGCAAAAGAAAAAAAAAGGATGCAGGGATAAAAATTAATTAAGGTTACTAATTAAGCAAACATAAAAGCGTTACACTACAGCACAACTTTACACAGAGGCCGCTAATGAAACACTGAAACGCTAGTCGAGAATCACGGCACTGCCGCACGGCGACATGTATCGTACCAGTTCAGTTTGCAAGTTAGTATTTAGATTTGGAATTCGGAATGTGGCATAAATGATTAGCCACCTTCAACCGGTGATACTGTAGGACATCATAAGTTGTTAACCCAGCCTGTCATTATAACAATCAATCATTGCATTAAATTAATCAGTATCACCTCAAACGGCTAAAAGTAGGCCCACTATATATATATATATATATATATATATATATATATATATAGAGAGAGAGAGAGAGAGAGAGAGAGAGAGAGAGAGAGAGAGAGAGAGAGAGAAACTTAGTTTACAGGTCCTAAATGTTTACGTAACGATTGTACTTGAAAAGTGTTAAATACATTGTTGTAATTGTTGATTACTTCATTTTAAGTTCGTCAATTGGTAATGAAAACCGACGGACATCTCGTAAAATGTCGATGTGATCCTGTCAAATGTGAGGTGGTTTGCCTAAATGTTGTGCTTCGCTGTCGAACTGATCACAACTTTGTCAAAAATAGTTGTAATTTGTCAATTTGTTACATATTTTGTCCCATCTCATTTGCAAAACATCGTATTTTACCAATTTCTGCTTTCTCGCGTGAATTCTATTACGCTGACTAATACAAATAACGCGTGATGGCGACAGTCGATACAACTGCAAGTAGCGAAACGGGTTCCCCACATGAACATTTCTCGAAAGACTGTCTCAGTTACAGAATTCCCCATTGTAGAACCACTGCCACGCTTCAAAAAATTGCTGACACAGTTGGACTTGGTTTTATATTATTCGTCGCTACCCTTAATTTCTCCCAAAGTTGCGTCCCGAGTCCTCAAAAAAACTACGATTTGGTTTCGTCTTTCCGCAGTACATTGTTTCATTCATCGTCTTCCCTCAAAAAATCTCATTAGTTACAATCACATGAGGATTTCTGACCATATTCCTTGCGATCTACGTTCATGTACCCTTTCAACAGTGTGAATACGAAAAAAAATCATTCTACTGACCATTTACAATGATTTCTACTGTTGTCTTGAAGAGATTCGCTATAAATAGTGTTTAACACACGCGATCCTGCCCTTTAACTGTTGTTCTAAGGCACCCTTTTCTGTTACCAGAATCCACATATCACTTTTCTTGAACCAGTGCAGAGTCTTTGAAATTTATCCCTACGTAGATATATTCAGATCAGCGACAAATTACTTCCTAACTACTGCACTCATGAAAGAGTGTAACCATTTGTGTTCTATACATCCGCTTTTTAATCCAGTGTTCTGGACTGACCATAAATCAGTGTATGTGCTACATGCTAAAATCAACCCAAACACCAAAAGTTTAGTGTATTTAGTTATTAAAAGAATAATAATAGAATATTGTGGAGTATGAGGTACGTGTGAAGATCACCAAATAATTCAAAATAGCTGTAAATTTTGTATAAAAAAAATGCAAGTCCAGTTTGGTGCACCCATCAGATCATCTACAATAATGCTAAATCTTATATATATAATCCTCAGAGGCGGTTCTTGGACTGGTGCATTGGGTAGGCAGAATATTATATACATATATATATATACAGGGCGTCCCAAAAAAATGTATACACACTTTAACAGCTGATAGCTCAATTGATGTTTCTTTCTTTCCAAGTTAAACCCATTAGAATTAATAATGGCAGTCAGACTAAGCTTTGAACAAAGGAAATTCATTCTAAAATGCTACTGGAAGTGTGAAAACGCAGTTGAAGTGCAAAGACAGTTTAGGAGGGAGTTTCAAACAGATCCACCAACGCGACTTACCATCACTCGAATTAGAGATAAGTTTGAAGCCGATGGAACTGTTCAGAATGTCCACAAGAAGCGTTCCGGAAGACCACGGACATCGACAAGCCCCACAAAGCAAGAAAGAGTACTGGAAACGTATCACCAAAGTCCAAGAAAATCTGTGCGGCAAGCGAGTCGTGAGGTAGGAATTTCAGAATCGTCTGTCCAACGCATTTTGAAGCGCTGTCAATGGAAAAGTTACATTCCAAGATTAGTCCATGCTATTAATGAAGATGATCCTCGACCGAAGAGTGGAGTATTGCGAGTGGTACTTGGCACGATGTGGATGTGGATTGGACGAAGGGGTTTCGTAGAATACCCTCCGCGTTCACCAGACCTCACACCACTAGAATTTTTTTTATGGGGATACTTAAAAGACAAAGTCTACGCTATAAAACCTGCAACAGTCGCTGAATTGAGAGCAGCCATTGAACGAGAATGCACACAAATACAAAACGAAATGTTTCTTGATGTTTGCGATTCCATTGCTTCGCGTTATCAGCAGTGCCTGGACCAGAACAGACGTCGGTTTGAAAACAGGCGTTGACAAAACAATTAAATAATGTCTGTAGATTCTATTACATTTTGAAAATGAAATGTATTTTAATAAACACTGCCTTTATAATTATTTAAAGTGTGTATACATTTTTTTGGGACGCCCTGTATATATATATATATATATATATAATTTCAATAAAGGTACATAATTATAACTATATTCGCGCAAACACCCGTCACCATTCCCTTGTGACGTCATACACCATTCGCCGATCAATCTTCTTCCTTTAACCCCCCTCCCCCCAAATCGTAGTTTCTCATATTTCTTCATACGGGATGGCTTGATAATGAGCGTAAGCGTGCAAAATGTATCGTTTAGTAGGAAAGTCCGCGCGCTGACTATATGTACATTTACTCTGTATTAAAAATGGCATATATCAAATCCGCCACACTAGTTGAATTTATATTATACATTGAAGGTAGGCAGGGTGTTTTAGGTTGTAATAGCCAATATGAAAAAAAGAAATCATATGATATTGGATTAAGCGCGATCGACAGATTTTGTCTAATTGCGCTAATTTATATTGTTATATTTATGCTTCTAAAGTTTGACAAAATTTATGGTCAGGCGAAGCCTACCCTATAAAAACGCCTCTGTTTTAACCATGCATTCTTCCGAAGCTCCTGGGGCACATGACAAAAAATTTGGGTAGACTGCGACTTCTGATTGGCACTCGAGAAGAAAACACTTTCATCCGTAAATGAAACAAACAGAAGAGATAAACATTTGCTGAAAAACACTGCAAAGCACCCTTTAAGCCCTTCTGAACGCAATTTATGTGACCGTGGGTAGGTCAGTTTTGATACCAATGATTACCTGCAATTCTACAGTAAGACAGTTGTTGATTTATGTTTCTCTGAGTCTCATATACTTTGTTTCAGATTTTGACAGATTTGATGGTTTTCTAAGTCTGATCTAATCATCAGTAATCTCATTTGATTACTTCCCAGTCATTGTCATTCCCATTCGTATTCGCGGTCGGCAACTGAGAATGTACAAAGTGAGAAATTCACATTTGAAAAAAAAATTCTTTATTTGAAAATATCAATCTCATTCTCATTTGCGGTAAAAGCACGAAATGAGAATGGCACGATATTTCTTAACCTAACCTAACCTAACATGGACCAAAGTGGGAAAGCCTCGGATGAGAATGAGAATAGATCAATTTGAGAATTGCTTCCTTTGGGATCCTCACTCTTGGGCGTGGAATGAAATGGGAATGACGATGAGGAGTGGAATGATACCATAGGAATAACACCGCAGGAATGATATCGTACCCTAATTTTACTGTATTTGTTGATTAGTTTCTGAAAATCTGTTTTATAACCTTTTGTATTTCACTAACTTCTCTTTGACTGCGAAGTCGCCGCCTTTTGTATAACGTTAATAGAATATTCTTTACTTTTCTCCCAAAATAAAGCCTTTTGGAGCAATTTTTCATACCTGGAAATAGAAAAAAAAAACTTTATCAGCAAGAAAGTTGGTGCCACTATTTCATAAAATAAAATATTACCTTTTACCAACGTTTAAAGGCTTGTTTTAACACATTTACGAAAAACTACTGATAAATTCATTAAAAAAAAAAAAAAAAATTGTGAACTTCACTGAACCCATTCAAGAACATGAAACTAGATTGAAAGCGCGAGAACACCTCTTTAACTAAACTTAACAAAAATACATTATGACAAAAATTCTTTCAATGACAGACATACACACACGAAATCAAAATAACTCGTCCGTTGTTGTAAGTAACTCATACTGAAGCATTACGAGTTACCCATAGTCTATTTTATTAGTTTGTAACATTTACTGCATTTAATAACTCATGAAAAGTTATGACTCATGACTCTTCATAATTCTTTGATTTTTTGTTTATGCAAATAGGAGGGGGCCAAGGGCGAATGCCCGCAAAAATGTCCCCACCCCATAAAAGAACAAGAGAACAAAAGCACGGTCTAAAGTTTCCGAAATGCTTGGACACTCTGTGTTTGAAAGATTAGAGTTCATACACAGGAGGAAAGATGGATTGAGGAAGACTGTTCCAGAGTTCACCGGTTGAGTAGAAGAAAGATTGAGAACACCGATTAACCTCTGTGTTGAGGAGTTTGAGAAGTGCCTCATACAGAGTAATTTTCTAAAGAAAAACAATGTCTCAAAAGTGATACGCAGATGGGTGAACAAAAATGTCTCAACTACACTCAGTTCGGTTGTGTGTGTGATTTTGGTCTTAATTCAGCAATAAAGCGTTACAGTCGGTAAAATTGCTTCAATGAATAATCCAAATCGCAATCTGTATGATGAAATATCAGGTTGCCCTATATATATATATATAATATATATATATATATATATTAGAACGCCTGCTGCGCCTTGCGCAGCAAAAGCCCTACGAAACAACCTACGGGAGGACTGGGAAGGGTAGGTGTGTTACTAAAACCTTCCCTGGTTCTCCCTTAATGTGTATACTAAATTTGTTGCAGATTACCCTAGCCGTTTAGGCGTGTATAAACGAACATGGAACAGACAGACATGATGATGATGATCATCATCCTCCTCAACAAGTGATATCGGATTAGCTTGGATTATCACTAATAACGTGAATTGAGGAAAAACACCTTGGTGCTACTGTAGTATGCGGTCTACCTACGATTCGGCGGTCTACCTTTTAATTATAGCTTCTTATCTTATTATTTTATTATTTGGTTAATTGTACGCCCTTGATGATTGGTTAGGTTAAGTCGTGATATTTTCGTTAAAACTAACGAAAATATCACGACTTAACCTAACCAATCATCAAGGGCGTACTGTAGTATGCGGTCTACCGTTAAGTATGCGGTAGTAGTATGTTTAACTTCTTTAATAGTTCCTTAATTGTGTAAATTATATTATAATTCCTTTCAATTCATTTTCAATTCCTTTTAAATATTTTGAACGGTAGACCGCATACTACAGTAGAAACTTAACGGTAGACCGCATACTACAGTAGAAACTTAACGGTAGACCGCATACTACAGTAGCACCAACACCTTTTACACTTGGAAAATCTGAATAATTAAACAGTTTACAATTGAAAATGTCAAAAATTTTTTTAGTTATTTTGCTAATGCTTGATTTCGTTATTTTCTCCTGTCCGGTAAATAATGGCTCTCAATCTTGTTTTTGTCATTTTAAGAAATAAAAGCACACATTGTAAAACCCTTCTGTTTAACGATTCTGCCAACGACTCTGCACTATCTTCACTCTGGAATAAGGGAGTGATAATACATCTCGAGAGCTATACACACTTTTATTATCTTATCTATTAGTCATTATAACTTTGTGTACCCAATTCCAGGACAAAAATATCGCTCTCTCCAACTTATGAATTTTTTAACACACACACGCGTACACACACACACATACACATTATATACAGGGTGTCCCACAAGTCCGGTCTCACAGGAAAATTTATTTTAAATTAAATTTACAAAAGTAATAGATTCAAACTACACTGAGTTCGCACTTATTAAGCAGATTACATTTTCTCCAATGTTTTCAAACGTTTTTCCCCGATTTCAATGAAATTTGTAGCAAATAATCATAGCAGCATTGATGGTATTCATTTCGATAAAATATTTTGATAATTAAAATAATTATCTCATTTTATTGAAAAATATGTAAAATATTGCGTTCCGAATTATTAAGCAAGTATTCTATTTACGGATCTAAATGGTGAAAATGGGTAAGAAGAAGGATTTAACACTAACTGAGAAAAGAAAAATAGTCAAGTTACTCGCTGAAAATATAAAATTTATTGAAATTGCGAAGCAGTTTGGCAGAGCTTAACGAACTGTAAACAAGTTTGTAGCGGAGGGTACCAAACTGAGGCAGCGAAGTGTTAAAGGGGTTATAAGAAAAGTGACAAGGCGGTAGATATCTGTAATCAAGCGCAAATTGCAAAGCATCCATTGTCCTCAAGTAAAGAGGTTTTTGAGCAGGCTGGCATACATAATGTACCAAGAACATCTCGATGTGGAATCCTCCAAACAATTGGCAAGACGTGTAAACCTACGATTCAGTCACCATTAACACCCAGGTACAAGAAGCAGCGTGTTGAATGGGCGCGTCAGTACGTGAAAACAGATTTTAATACTGTATTGTTAACCGAGAATGAAGAGCAACCCTTGAGGGATCTGATGGTTGGTGAAGAAGTTGGATTGCTCAGGTCAATCTCTACCATGGAATGAGGTTTTCTTTCAGAAAGTTTGTTTAAGACTGGGCATTCATTTTTACACCATCAGGCACTCTGTATGGGACAGCCTACTTCATTGCATATCAATCCTGCCCAAAACATGACACTACCTCCACCTTGTTGGCTCTTAATCTCGATGGTAGAAATTGGCTCTCAGCAATCCATCTTCTTCACCAAACATCAAGTCCCTCAAGGGTTGCTTTTCATTCATCGGTGAACAATACAGTATTAAAATCTGTTTTCACGTACTGACGAGCCCATTCAACACGCTGCTTCTTGTACCTGGGTGTTAATGGTGACTGAATCGTAGGTTTACACGTCTTGCCAATTGTTTGGAGGATTCCACATCGAGATGTTCTTGGTACATTATGTATGCCAGCCTGCTCAAAAACCTCTTTACTTGAGGACAATGGATGCTTTGCAATTTGCGCTTGATTACAGTTATCTGCCGCCTTGTCACTTTTCTTACAGCTCCTTTATCACTTCGCTGCCTCAGTTTGGTACCCTCCGCTACAAACTTGTTTACAGTTCGATAAGCTCTGCCAAACTGCTTCGCAATTTCAATAAATTTTATATTTTCAGCGAGTAACTTGACTATTTTTCTTTTCTCAGTTAGTGTTAAATCCTTCTTCTTACCCATTTTCACCATTTAGATCCGTAAATAGAATACTTGCTTAATAATTCGAAACGCAATATTTTACATATTTTTCAATAAAATGAGATAATTATTTTAATTATCAAAATATTTTATCGAAATGAATACCATCAATGCTGCTATATATAGTGATTATTTTACAAATTTCATTGAAATCGGGGAAAACTTTTGAAAACATTGGAGAAAATGTAATCTGCTTAATAAGTGCGAACGCAGTGTAGAACAAATGTTCAAATTGATGTCTTGTTTTGGGGCCTTTTTTTTGTTGCAGGTAAAATAACACGCAATGGCTAATATATATATATATATAATATAAATATATATAAATATATATATATAATAAAATAAATATATATATATATAAATATAAATATATATATATATAAATAAATAAATATATAAATATATATATAAATATATATATAAATAAATATATATATAAAAAAAATATAAATATATATAAATATATATATAAATATATATAAATATATAAAATATATATATATATATAAATATATAAATATATAAATATATAAATATATATATATATATAAATATATATATATATATAAATATATAAATATATAAATATATATATATATAAATATATAAATATATAAATATATAAATATATATATTAAATATATAAATATATATATAAATAATATATATAAATATATAAATATATATATAAATATATATATAAATAAATATATATATATATATATATATATATATATATATATATATATATATATATATGTTAACCCCCCCTTTATGGCCCTTTGTCGGTTCGGATTCGAAGGGGGTTCTAGTTAGGAGGCTGCAACGGATGCTTCTTCTTTATACTTTTCTATAATTCTTTTCGGTCGCCTTAGGGGGGTCGACACTCTGTTAATTCTTTTCTTTCTGCTTATTAATTCTTCTCTTTTTATAATTATCGACTTTTCTGACTAAGTTCTGAAGCGAGCACGGCTCGAAGGAAAAAGATAAAAACTTCTTAAAGTGGTTTACTTCTTAAAAATTACAGTTGGTACTCTGAATTACAAGGGGTAGAGGTTCGACCTCTTTCGACCATGGCTCAGGCCGGAATCTAAAAATACTTAAGTTAAGGAGGCAAGGGGCCTCTGCCCCCCTCCTAATGAGGTGCTAATATCAAGTACAAAAGATGAAGATTAATCTAGAAGTGCCTTAAATGAAGTTCTATATTGAAGTGTCGTAAATGAAGATGGTACATGCATAATATAATCTAATGTTTGGGGGAGACAATCGAAGGTTAAGTTTCCCCCCTTTTTAAACACATGATTTCAACTAAAAAGAATAAAAAAAATAAAAAAATAAAAAAGAACAGTAGTATCGCTGATTCGACATTTATAGAGGCGATATTATTTCGTATTAGCACATCAGCACAATTTTGAGTACATGACTGAGTACGTATTAGTTTTGGTTCATTACAATTATGATTACAATTATGGATTACAACTACCAATTAATTCATATTCACTTTTTAATTACAATTCCATTAAAGTACATTCTTACATTATAAATTAAATCATTACATTTAATTAGTTTCACTGAAGTACATTACAAGTTATTGTTCATTACAGTTTCATTAAAGTACATTACATCAATTACATTATATTAAAGGATTACATTTAATTACAATTTTAGCAAATTGTTAATTGACGTATCTACTACTGAAATAATATGCTATAATGTTATACATTCGAATCAAAGCGAAAGGAGACCTTTTTTATCTTAGAAGCGTTCAAATTATGCTGGGATGAGTGGAATTTCTGATAATACTTACTAAGCGTTTATGAATATCTTGCGAGGGTTGAACGCACTTTTTTTTTAAAAATAATACGAGAACGTATTTTTGCGTTTTAGAACGAAGGCAAAAGTTTTGCGTTTCATAGATTGACACGAGTAAAAATAGACTGATAAGTTGATAGGGCATAAGTAGACAATAGGTAGATGAATGAATATGGTTGAATAATAATATTTATACTACATAACATATAAATAATGACTTCTATAGAGTGTACAGTTTTTATTATGATGATATATAAATTTTCATACATTGAATACTAGAGATATGATGAAGGGAAATTAATGACGGGAAAATGTGACGTCATAGTTATTGAATTTGTACGTAGAGTACGAATCATTGTTAGGAAGATTTACAAGAACGAATTAGAGACACAGAGTGGGACGTAAAGGGAATAAAGTTATTTTGTGACGTCATAGTGTATAAGTCATTATTAGAAAAGATGAATTAGAGGCAAAGTGTGGGTAGTAATGACTAAGAAGTACAGCTACGGGTTCCAATCCTGTTACATGCAATGTGTATGCATAATCTAGGGTCGAGGGTGAGATGCAAGACAATTCATAATTATTATAATAACTTTTATAACAAATGAAAAATGGATGATAGATACGACTAAACCATAGAAAGGGTAGATCGTAGGGTTGTGATACGAACAAAAATAGGAAGCTACAAGTAAAATTATTATCCAAACTCGCGTTAAGCGATTTTGGTTCTTATGTAAAAAGGGACATTCGAACATAAAACTATTGTTCATTGTTCACTTTTTACATATATATATAAATATATATATATATATATAAAATATATATATATATAAAATATATATATGTATATATATAAATATATATATATATATATATATATTTACAAATAAATATATACAGGGTGGGGCACGGGAACCAAGTGTTTTTGGAATAATCAGGAAAATGATATTTATTTTTGTAAAGAAAATATATTGGTAGAACAACATTCGTAAGAACATAGCATTTCATGTCATAATAATCATGTACCGAAAATTATATCTGGCATATGATGTCCTTGGCCGTCGACGCATTGTTGAAGGCGTTTACGAAAATTGGCCTCCACTCTTCCCAGCAGGTCTCTGTTGATTTGGATGATTTGTTGACGGATCGCTTCCTTCAATGCATCTAATGTACGGGGCTTGTCCTCGTAGACACGTGACTTGAGGTACCCCCATAGAAAGAAGTCACATGTGGACAAGTCAGGGGACCGAGGGGGCCATGCAATGTCACCAAATCTCGAAATGAGATGGTTGGGAAACAGGGGGCGAAGAACAGCCATTGACGCTCTGGCGGTGTGTGGCGTGGCCCCATCTTGCTGAAACCACAAATGTCGACGAGCAATACGCCTTCTTCGTAACTCAGGGATGAAAAGGTGTTCACCATCTCAATGTAACGCCCAGATGTTATGGTAACGGTAACCCCATTTTGTTCGAAGAAATAGGGACCGATGACGCCAAACTTTCCCACCGCGCACCAAACTGTAACCTTAGGGCTATGCAGCGGTTTTTCATGGAGTTGTCGCGGATTTTCAGCAGCCCAATACCGACAGTTTTGATTGTTGACGGCCCCATTAAGGTGGAAATGGGCTTCATCACTCATTACCACCATCATGTTTTCATTCTGCTCATAAAGTGCAAGCATTTCCTGTGTAAAATTCAGTCGTTGGGGGCAATCGTTTACATTCAATTCCTGCACCATCGCTAACTTGTATGGGTGAAAATGTAATTCTTCATGCAAAATCCGTCTAACAGTACGATTGCTGATTCCGAGTGCAGCTGAATGTCTCCGAGCAGAGCGGCCTGGGCTTTGCAACATCGCTTGTCTGACCCTTTCAACGTTCTCTGGAGTACGCACAGTGCGTTGCGGCCCTTCGGTTTTGTTTTCATTATTGAGCCTCCTGTTCGAAGATTGTTAACCCAACGTAAGATTGTGTCACGAGCGGGAACAGAGTCATTTCGATGAATGTTGAATCTGCGGCGAAACGCACGCTGAACTGCTGTCACTGACTCGCCACTCCTAACAAAATGATCATACGCGAACATGCGGTGTTCTAACGTCCACTGCTCCATGATGGCACCTGAAAGATAAAGGTGAGTGTTAGTTAAAGTTAAATGCTATGAACCCAGGAATGGAATGCTACCTACCGCACGCCCCTCCCATTCCTAATGGCCGATTACTAGCTATTCAAAAAACACTTGATTCCCGTGCCCCACCCTGTATATATATATAAATATATATAAATATATATATATATATAAATATATATATATATATAAAATATATATATATATAAATATATATATATATAAATATATATATATATAAATATATATATATATATAAAATATATATATAAATAATATTTATATATAAATAAAATATATATATATAAATATAAATATATATATATATAAATAAAATATATATATATATATATATATATATATATATATATATATATATATATATATATATATATATATATCACGACCTAACCTAACCAATCGTCAAGGGCGTACAGTTGACCTAACGATTGGTTAGGTTAGGTCATGATATTTTCGTTAGTTAGCCTTATAAGGCTAACTAAAGAAGGGTGGGGGTCCCTGATCTTCAGGTGACAAGATAATTGTTCTTTAAGATATTAATTTAAAAGCAGGTTAATTATGGCTTACATTATAATTAGTTATCAATAGTATTACAAAATGTTAGTAACCTCTTAATGACCGAAATTTTTGTAGGGTTAAGTTATGAGTGCGTGTATAGGAAACGGTACATATTCGATCCCATGGGCGTCGATTGCGGGGGGGGGGGGGGGGGTACGCATTATTGTCATGAACACCAGTGTATATTTACCATGCAATTTAGCAGTCAATTTGCATTTTAATAATTGCACGTAACATTTGTAGCAACAGCTACTCAGAGTATTGTTTGATTCGCTGTTTGAAGGCGAAGTGTCCCTCCCCCCCCCACTTTTTAGAGCAATCGACGCCCCTGTTCGACCCAGTGGTCCAAAAGAGGTTAATTATATGAATAAAATAGTTTAATGCAGTTCAAAAGATTATGCGTAAAGTGATTAATGCATATTCAAATTTGATCATTTATAAGTTAATGTTTGAATTAATATAAACTGAAAAATATTTGATGTGCTATTATTAATCCTTAACCGGTGAGGTGTGGTCTAAGAGACCACGTGATAATATTTCGCGTGGTCTTCTAGACCAGTGATAGTCAACCTGGGTGCGTGAGATTTTTCCAGGGGTACATGGAATTGACGGGGTGCATGGAGGGGTGCATGACATGAACAGTGTGCATATGGGTGCACAGTACGGGAGAAAAATGTTGGATGTATGTTGTATATGTTTTTGTTTACTAGTCATAAAGTACTGAAAAGATATAGCGAGTTATGTGCAGGAATACTGACACATTTTAGGTGATTTATGAAGGCTTATGCAATTTAGAGTTATTTCTAGTGCAAATAGTGTAGTCATGGATGAGAGTGTAGTGTTCGTTGACTGTGGTGTGTGTATATATTTAACCTGTGGTGTGTATATCCATCCATCGTGTTCTGCCTATCAGGCAGGTCTAACTCATGTGTCCCGCCAAAGTGTTCTATCCTGAGCTATCCTTTTCATCTCATGGTAGCTCCTGCTTGCCTTCAAATCATCCAGCATTGCTTTCCTTTTCCTTCCCCTCGGTCTTCTACCTTCATATCTACCCTTTATCACCTTCAACAATCCTTTTCCTCTCAACACATGTCCGATCCATTTCTTGTCTTTCTCTTATCACCTTAATGAGTCTTCTTTCCTCTCTCACCCGTTGCAGTACTTCCTCATTACTTTGGTGTTCCCTCCAGTTTATCTTTAACATTATTCTCCAAATCCACATTTCAAAACTTTCCAGGAGTTTCTTTTCAGTTGTTTTCAGTGTCCATGTTTCTGCTCCATACAGTACCACACTCCATATCAAGCTTTTTACTAACCTTTTCTTCAGCTTCAAGTTGAGTTTACCTGTAAGTTTTCTGTCTCTCAAAAGCTACCTTACCCATACCAATTCTAGACCTTCTTCTAAGGTCCGATTCCCTATCGTTAGGTTCATTTGTGCTCCTTTCCTTGCAATTTTCATTACCTTTGTCTTGGTCTCATTAATTCTCATTCCGAATTCTTCCGCCGTTGTTGTCAAGCTATTGACCATTCTTTGCAGTTTTTCCTCAGTACTACAAACAAATGCCTTGTCATTGGCAAACCTTACAGATTTGACCAATTTACCTCCCACTCTAATTCCCTCTTCCAGATCTGAGAGTGCTTCTATTATCATTGCTTCCGCATAAATGTTAAATAACACGGGGGACAGGGAGCATCCTTGCCTGACCCGTCTCCCAACCAATCCAGGCTCCGATTCTCCTCCTGCAACTCTAACATTCACAGTCTGGCCAAGTTATAGATTTTTTATCAGCCTAAGGTCCCTCCAGTCAACATTAATATTCTTCAATATTTCCATTAGTTTTCTCCATTGGACTCTGTCAAAAGCTTTTTCAAAGTCAATAAAACAAACACATTTCCTGATCATGTTCCAGCACTCTCTCCCATCATTCTCATAATACCAATAGCTTCTCTTGTTCCGCATTTTGACCTAAATCCAAACTGATCCTCTCCAATGTTCTGCTTAGCTCTGTTCGTTAGTCTTCTGGTTAGTATCCTTAGCATTATTTTTTATGCATGGCTGACCAAGCTTATGGTTCGAGATTCTGAACACTTGGTGGCTCTCGGTTTCTTGTGGATAGTAATCATAGAGACTCTATGTATAGCAGGGCCGGATTAACCATTAAGCAAAATAAGCCCGTGCTTAGGGCATCAAGGGAAGGGGGCACCACAGAAATTTCCATTGTCGGATTTACCATGGATTTTTATACTATTATAATCGCGGCTTATAGCCTATAAGCTGTTGAAAACTGAATTATATATATTCACAGTGGCGGTTCCTCATATGGGCAATATGGGCAGCCGCACAGGGCGGCATTTGTGGAGGGGCGGCATGAGCGCCTGCAAAAAAAATAAAAATAAAAATAAGAATAAATAAATAAGAATAAATAAAAAAAATAAAAAAAAAAATAAAATAAATAATAATAAAAGATCAATAAATATATTTTTATTAATAAAAAACCATCTATTGCATTTTCCATAAACCTTCCCATAAAAGACCTAAACAATGCAAAATGCTTCCAGATTAATATTATTGGGAAAAAGGCCCATACTTTAACATATGTAATGTTATTTTCTGGGTTTGGTTAAATAGTGAAATGTATATTATTTATTACAGAACGAATCTTCACACTAAGCCACTAAGGTCTGTCAAATAACCGCAAATGGATAAGAAGAGGTCAAAGCTATCAGGTGCTCAGTTTAGAAAAAAGAGGAAAGAAGAAGAAGAGAAACGAGCAAAAGATAAAGGTATAGAGCTATGTCATCTACTCTTCACTGCTGTATTGCACTGCTATTTTGTGATATAGCTTTCTGAGTCATTTGAAGTGTACTATTATGTATATAATTAGCCATTAACCAAGGAGGTTGTATTATTCATTTGTTTCCTATTCTAAAAGTTTAATAAATTGTGCTTAATAACATGTTAAATTAATTGTACTAGCCTATTCATGCATTGGTCTGTTATGTTCTATTTTACTATTTGCAGGGGCACTTTTGAAATATTTTGGAACACCCTCTGCCACTAGCCAGGATGAGAAGCCGTCTACTTCTGCCATTATTGAGGCTGAGGAGCCATCTACCTCCTCAGCCTCACATATGTCTCCACAAATGCAGTCTGATCCTGAGGATGAAGACCCATTTGCTTCTACTTCTCCCCGGCAGGACTCTTCAGGTGAGTTTGTGTGCACATATGTCTGTGAGTGTGTGCGTGTGTGTATGTGTATGTGTGTGCATCCTGCAAAGCATTTTGCAAACAGTTATAAATTATAATGTTATTATCACTGGGTCTGGGTTACTGGGTATGTGTGGTGTTTCACCACCATAATTCCATAACACCACCACCATAACAAAGTGCTGTGAATAATGTGTTATCTAACTTAGGTGTGTATACTAATGAGTAATGCTCTTGTTCTTTCTATTAGAAATGCCTGGAGCAGAATCGCCTCCTGAGGATGAGTCTCTGTCCACCGACCCTGCTAACTGGCCTTCAGTTCTGACTGAGAGAATTCGGACACAACTGGTTTCCAGGGGACCAAGTCAAGTACCATCTGACTTTGTATTCCCTAGAAACGACAGTGACGGAAGAAGTTTCCACCATCAATACTTCAGGAAGTCATTGGTTAGTGGGGAAAATATAATCAGAAGTTGGTTGGTCTATTCCTTAAAAAACAACAGCCTTTTCTGTTTCTGTTGTACATTATTTTCCAAGAGGAAAATAAATTTAACAAGTTTGGGACTCTCGGACTGGAAGCATGCAAGCTCATTGCTCACATCACATGACAACAGTTCAGAACACCTAAATTCTATGAAAATCTGGAAAGAACTGGCAGTGAGGATGAGAAAGGGGGAGACCATTGACAAGCAGGAGATGGCACTTCTGGAGGCTGAGAAGTTGAGATGGAGAGCGGTGCTGACACGTCTCACTGCTATTGTGCATTCTCTGGCAGTTAGGAATTTGGCACTAAGGGGACATACAGAAAAATTGTTCTCACCATCAAATGGCAATTTTCTGAAAGAAGTTGAACTGATGGCACAATTTGATCCTATAATGCAAGAGCACATTAACCGTGTCCAAAGAGGGACCTCCAGTCACACCAGCTACCTCGGCCACCACATACAAAACGAACTCATTGATTTGTCGAGCAGCAAGACCATTTCAGCAATGGTGAGCGACATCAAACAATCAAAGTTTTTTTCAATAATTCTAGATTGCACTCCAGATATCAGCCACACTGAACAGTTGTCAGTTGTGATTCGGGTTGTGTCACTGGAGGGGAAGCCCCATATAAAGGAACATTTCATGGGGTTTTTGGAGGCAGAGGAGTCCACTGGTCAACATTTGGCATCTCTGATTCTGAAGAGACTGGAGGAGCTAAAAGTTCCTTTCATGGACTGTAGAGGACAATCATACGACAACGGGGCCAACATGAGGGGAAAAAACAAGGGTGTTCAATCCAGGCTCCTAGAAATTAATCCCAGAGCTCTGTTTGTTCCATGTGGGGCTCATTCTCTGAATTTGCTTGTGGCCGATGCTGCTAAGGGATCTATTGATGCCACAAGTTACTTTGGCATCTTGCAGAAGCTTTACAACTTGTTTTCAGCCTCCACACAACGATGGGCCATTTTGAAAAAACATGTGAACATCACATTGAAGATGTGGTCTGATACAAGGTGGGAAAGCAAGATCAAGAGTGTGGAGCCCCTGAGATATCAGGCAGCTGCAGTGAGAGATGCACTGATCGAGGTGAGGGACCACACCAAAGACTCTGTAATAAAGGTCGAGGCTCAATCTCTGTCAGAGGAGGTTGGGTCATACCGCTTCGCCATTTGTTCAGTGGTGTGGCATGACCTGTTGTGCCAAATTCAGCATGTGAGCAAGCAGATGCAGTCTCCTAGCATGCACGTTGATGTTGCAGTAAATCTCCTAAAAAAAACAGAGAGAGGTCTCCGCAATTACAGGGCAACAGGTTTTGTGGCTGCACAAATGGCAGCCACAGATATCTGTGAACAAATGAATGTGGAGGCTGTGTTAAAACAAAAACGGCTGAGGTCCACAAAGCGGCACTTCTCCTATGAAGCATCTGATGAGCCCTTGATTGATGCTTTGAAGAAGCTGGAGGTGACATTTTTCAATGCAGTGGTTGATGTTGCAACATCAGCCATTCAGGAAAGATTTTCCACGTTGGAAATTGTGGGAGAGAAGTTTGGAGTGCTGACACATTTCCAAAATCTCACATTTGAGGAGCTGACAGAACAATGTGTGAACCTTAGTACTACACTACACTTTAAGGGACAATCTGACTTGGATGGCAGAGAGCTTGCACAGGAGCTGAAGAACTTGCCTGACTTGCCATCAAAGACCATATCCTTGCTTGAACTGCTGACATTTATCCATGAAAGGGAGCTCTCTGAAATATATCCAAATTTGTGGACTGCTCTCAGAATTGGTCTTACTCTTCCAGTCACTGTTGCTGAAGCAGAGAGGAGCTTTTCAAAGCTGAAGCTCATCAAATCCTACCTGAGGTCAACTATGTCACAGGAACGCCTTACCGGTCTGGCCATCATCAGTATAAATCATACAATTGCTGAGCAGATTTCATATGATGATTTAATTCATGACTTTGCATCAAGGAAGGTAAGAAGAGTCAGGCTTTAGATGGCAGTTGTGCTGTGGTGCAATTTATTTTGTTTCTTGTTCAAAGTGTAGCATAATAATTACCCTCTCTTAAGTGTCTTATTCTATTTATGTGATAGAGCATTTGTACAATTTAGAAATTTGATTCTCTAGTTTATTTATGGCAGTTGTGCAATTTAATTTGTATTTTTCCTGTTCATAGTATCATAATTACATTCTCTTAAGTGAGTTATTCTATTTACGTGATGAAGGATTTGTAAAATTCAGAAATTTGAGTCTTTGTTTTGGTTCTGAAGTTCCAACAATTAGTCCAATAAAAAGTTATTTTGTGAAAGAGTTATGTCTGTCCTTTATTTTGGGGGGATTCGAATGTGTGTGTGTTGGCGAACAGGGGGGGGGCGCTGAAGGTGAGGTTCGCCCAGGGCGTCATGTAAGCTAGGACCGCCACTGTATAATATTCATATATAGTATTTTTTTTTTTCATTGTTTGAATTTGTAGTGAACAACAACCCTTTTGAGAGAATAAATATATTTCGTTGTAATCACACACTTTACGCTTTGCGTTATTATTTTGTTTATATCAAATCTTTGAGCGCCATATTAAAAATACATATAGATTAAATATTTTCGTGTGCTATAGGAAGTTATTCTGAACGTGTGATTTGTGCATATAATATTAAATATATATTTTACATAATCATTTGGTATTGTTTTACAGAAAGATTTAGGTTTATAGAATTGTAATATAAATTAATATTAAAATAAAAGAAACTATAAACTCTCTATATTGCTGTTGTATCAAGTGATGTTTATCACGGCCATTATAATAATAAGATATACTGACCTAAGTTAATTAGCGTTGAAGAAGTTTATCTGTTGCTCTCTCTTCTTCTCTAGGGTAAGTCTATGAAGTGTACTTTATTTGTATATATAACAATATTTTATCATACACGTATCTTTATTTTATAATTTATTTATCTATTGTCATAACAGTATAAAAGAATTTAGATTGTAATAACCAGAGTGAATAATTTGTAATGTATATATAACATCAAACGTAGTTAGGACAATTTAGGCCCTAAGCAAATGTTCATATTTCCTATAATTAAATATTGTGTTTTAAATAAATAAATAAATGTAAATATAAAATGTGGCTCGTTAATAGTGAAATGTTAATATTGATATTTTTATAGATTGCGTATTATTAATTCTAATGTTAAGTATTTTTATTTTATAGGTTTCGGTTCCTTCTTTCGGTTCCTTCTTTTGGTTCCTTCTTTCGATTTGATTTGTATTCAACATTTCGAGTTGATATTTCGGTTGAGTTATATTTAATTGCCACTTATATTTAAATTGCCACTTTGGTTGTGTACGGTTCCCATTTTGTCTTTCTGAGAATAAAAGAACAAAGCCAAGATTGTGATATGTGTAACTGTGTTGATTGCCACATAATATACAAATAAAATATTCTTTTTATTTCTGTATTTTACAGACCCCAAGAACCAAGATGAAACGTGTTCAGTTAAGTGGTGCACAAAAGCGAAAACTATCAAAAGAGAAACAAGAGAAGACTTTGGATTTAGAGTCCAAGACTGCAAAGCTGACTGATTTCTTCACACAAGTTCCACGACCACAACGTCAACATGATATACCGATTCTGAATCAAAACCAATCTCCGTCATCAGAAGTGGACACAAATACCACTTTGATCACTTCAAAATCAAAATATGATGACGTTGGAATCACCGAGGTGTCACAAGCAGGTTCATCTACCACATGTCTCACTACTGATCTCACTTTGCCTGTAAATTCTCTTGATACCTCTACTGCAAATGTTGATTCAAGTTGCTTTACAAGACATTCTGGGGTTGAAATAATTGCTGAAAATGAAAGTTTAGTGGACCATGGTGATGGTGGTGAAATGAATCAGTCTGCAGAAGATGAAGTAAATATAGCAAAAGATCCAGGGTTGTGGCTTGATTTCTCTGCTGATGATGTGGCTTATTGGATTGCTTGTGGACCCAGTGACTGTCAACACCACAATGGGCCATTTGACAAGTCTTACCGGCATTTCAGTAGTGGCAAACCAGCAAGATACTGTTCACAAAAACTTTTCGTTGGGACAAAAGCCAATGGTGAGAAATACAAGAGAGAGTGGTTATTGTATTCACCATCAACAGGATCAGTTTACTGTTATGTTTGTAAACTGTTTGCTCCTAAAAATGTCTCACATTTTGTTATAAGAGAAGGGTTCAGTGACTGGCGAAATACTATTGTAATTGATCATCATGAAAAAAGCACTACTCACCGAGACTCTATGCTAACATACTTAACTCGCAGACAAGGTGCGGGGTTGGGACAACAGTTGGAAAAACAAATTCAGGAAGAGTGTGATTACTGGGAACATGTCTTGAGGCGTGTCATAGCTGTTATTTGTACGTTAGCTGAACGTGGCTTGTCTTTTCGAGGAACAGAAGAAAGATTTGGATCATTGCAGAATGGGAATTTTTTAGGGCTGCTTGAGCTCATAAGCCGGTTTGATCCATTTTTAGCAGGTCACATTTTGAAATATGGAAATTCTGGCAAAGGAAATCCTTCTTACCTGTCCAAAACCACCTGTGAGGAACTCATTCAACTAATGGCTCAAAAGGTCCACGCACTCATTGTTGACGAAGTAAAATCTTCTGGTTATTTTAGTTTGTCAGTTGATTCAACACCAGATCTATCACATATCGATCAGTTAAGTGTTGTACTTAGGTACTTAAAAGATGGACAGCCTATTGAACGCTTTTTAACCTTTCTGAAAATGAAAAGCCATACTGGTGAGGAAATGGCAAATCAGGTGTTGCAGTACTTACGTGAAGTTTGTAAGCTAAACTTTTCAAAATGTAGGGGTCAATCTTACGACAACGCTGCCAACATGTCTGGGCGTTATAAGGGGATGCAGCAAAAAATTTTAGAAACAAACAAGTTTGCTATATATGTGCCCTGTGCAGCCCATTCACTAAATCTGGTAGGCCGAAGTGCTGTTGACTGCTGTCAAGAGGCGGTTAATTTCTTCTCTACAGTGCAGTTGCTCTATACCTTTTTTTTAGCCTCAACCAGCAGGTGGGAAATTCTTAAAGGTTGTATTGGAAATGAAAGTGTCTTAAAATCCCTCTCTGATACCAGATGGGAGGCACATGCTATGGCAACAGCAGCAATTTTGAAATCTTTCCTTAAAATTTTAGAAGCGTTAGAATGTATAGCTGAAGACCAGTCACAAAAGGGAGACACTAGAAGAGAAGCAAATAATATTGCAAATAAGATGCAAGAGCTAGAATTCGTTTTTATGTTGAATTTTTGGGATGAGATTTTGCAAAATTTTCATAGAGTAAGCAAAGTTCTACAGAATAAGGATGTGAACTTAAAAACATGTGCAGATCTGTATGGATCATTAGCTGACCAACTGTGCACTTCACGAGATGAATTTGAAAGATATGAAGCAGCTACAAAGGAAATGCTACCAGATGTTGATTACAAGGCAGCTCAAACTCGCAAACGTATCAGAAAGAAGGTACCCAATGACGGAGATGCACCAGAAGTATATCTGAATGCCAGAGATAAATTTCTTATCACCACCTTTTACACAATTGTTGACAAACTTGAAACTGAGATGAGAAGAAGAGGAGAGATATACAAAGAAATAGCAGAGAGATTTTCTTTTCTAAGTGATGTGCCACATAATGTCACCACTTCATCATCTACTGAAATTGAAAGGTATTCTCAGGGTTGTAAAAAGATGATTGATGCTTACCCAGAGGACTTGAACACTAATTTCTCTGCTGAGCTTCAGCAGTTTCACTCATATGTGTGCCATAAGTTCAGTGCAAAAAAAAATGTAAAAACAAGATTCAGTCATGCTGAACTTTATAAAATAATTGTAGAAGACAATATTGAGTGTGCCTTCCCAAATGTAGAAATTGCCTTTCGTATATTTTTAACATTAATGGTCACAAATTGCTCAGCTGAGCGTTCATTTTCTCAGTTGAAGTACAGTATATTAAAAATACCAACAGAACAACTTTGCAACAAGGCAGGCTGGATGCCTTATCTCTACTAAGTATAGAAGCAGATGTGTTACGTAAGATTAGTTTTGAGGATCTGATCAAAGACTGCAATTAAAAAAGTAGGAGAAAACTTTTCAAATATAAATGAAGTGGAAGTATACAAAAATAAACATTATTTTCCATCTTACTGTAAGTTTTGTTTCATTTCAAAAAATAAAATTTTATTTTATGGTTTATTTTTGTTTATATTTTGAATTACATATATATGGGGCACCAAAATCTTTTAAGTGCTTAGGGCCTCTAAAGGTCTTAATCCGGCCCTGATGTATAGAGTATATATTTAAACGTAAATCGTAATACATAATAGGCCTAATTGGATTTTTTCTTCCCTGCAGATGGCTCTTTTAAAATCTTTCATGAAAACTGTTGTTACTGAAGAACAACAGCCTGTAATAGTGCATAAAAGGTCCAACACAGATGATGGAAACTTTGCTTCTTAATGTTTGTGTGGGAAAAAAAATAATGGTATTCATATTATGTGAATGTGCGTAGTGTGTTAATTCTGAAAACAAAGTACAAAGGTGAAGTAAACATGCAAATTTGTGGCAGTTTTCCTTCTGGGACGCATGAATTTCTCAAAGCCAGGCTTAGGAGTGCATGAAGTTATAAAAGGTTGAAGAACACTCTTTTAGACTACACCTCACCGGTTAAAGGTTAATTTTTGTAATATAATTTTTTTCAACATACTTCTAAGGTTTTCTTGGTAAGGATTAATTTTTGTTTGTGTTGCAAGATTGCAAAATTGGAGGTTTATTAATAAATATAAAATGCCAGAATCTATAATTAGGGTGGCCAGACGTCCGGCTTTAGGCGGACAGTCCGCCTTTTGAGCACGCTGTCCTTAGGGTGACCATTTCCAAATTTTCAAAAAGGAGGACACTGCGTATGTGGCCGTACGTTAACATATATATATATAATATATATATATATATATGTTAACATACGGCCACATAGATAGATTATAAAATTTCACGTAAGCTTCAGCTGAATTTGGAAAAACGAGTACGTGATTTTTGGCACGAAATCAGAAGAACAGGTTTCGTCATGCTATAATATGGTCGACCAATAAGGAACAAGTATAGCCGTCACGTGATGTCACACTGTTTCTTCCAATTGAATACTAATAAACATTTAGTGTTCATATAAAACTGGAACAATATAATAAGTAATTTAATAAGATTAAATAGGCCGAATAAGTTAGTTATTATTAAATAATATAAAGGAATTAGAACTCGAATTCCTGAAATAGAATATATTCTGAATTTCTTTTTAAGTTACAAGTTCATGAAAAAATACAGAAAAAGACCTCTCTGACGAAACAATAACAACTGACCGAACACGATCCGGAGTGAACGAGGGAGCGTCCAGTGAAGGAAGTCGAGAAGTTGGCAAAGAAATGGTGGCACACACTCCATCAGAAGTTCAATTATTCCCTCCTTTGTTATTTTTATTTCAATTTATCGATTCGAACCCGTGGGAAATAGGGCCTATATTTAAGATGAAATAATAACAGTAAATTCAATTTATTTCCACTTAGGGGTGACGAGAGTGAATTCTTTCTAAGGCCCCAGGCCTCATGTCACGCGCTAGGCCTATACCCATTCTGTAGGCCTACTTATTTCCCGATCAAGGATTATCCTTGTTTATTATTAATTGTATAACGCAAGTGTAACTTAATATAACTTACGAATGAACATAAGATTAAACGTATAAAACTTAACTGTGTTTCATAATAACGATGTATAAATTTGTCTTTGTGGTTTAACGTTAAAATCTTCTTAGTGTTTTATAAGAACGGTTAAAGGTAATGAAAATATAACGATAAACGATGTTAGTTCCTCAGTTAAAGTTAAGCGGAAAAAATAATACAAAGATAAATAGCAGATCTTGTCACGCTACCAGATAAATTGCAACTTCGTTAACAGTGGGAAGTGTCCGTGCTACCATCGGTGTATAAAAATCTGATTAACAATCCATCCACGAACGGTGGAATGGTACAGGGTTCATCAATTCAGCAATCAATTTTCAACAAAGTTGGGGCACTGGGGAAAAGGACGTCAACCCAGGAGAAACCGTGAATCCTTCATTTGTAAAATTTAAGATGCACGACAATAATAACCTAACCTAACCTAACCTAATTTGACCTAACGTAACCTAATTTAATTTGACCTGACGTAATCTAATGTAATTTAATATTCAATAATTTACCAAAGGTGTAAAATTCGTTGTTGTGAATCTGGTATTTATACTCTCGTTTCATAAACAATCAATGATACGTAGGTTACAGTGTCACATTATACAGGGAGTGTATAAAGTAACGCAAGTGAAGAGAGAGAGAGACAAATTGAACTGGTTTAAACTAGTTTCAACTTGTTTTTTAACTCGTAAAAACATTTTCAACATCTTTTATAAACCTTACTATCGAATATACAATTATTATAAAGTACGTGTAATAAATATTACTCGTCCATGTTCACTCGTGTTAATATAATTCAAATCGGATTTGTCTCTTCACTTGCGTTACTTTATACACACCCGGTATCAGACATGTTAACCCTTTACTGCCCAAAAGGACAAATTTGTAACCTTTCAAATACACGCATTCATTACTTAACCCTACAAAATACTTGGGCAGTAAAGGGTTAAATGTCTAAAAAATTTCAGGAATAATTAGCAAAAGAAACACATAATTTTGAACGTATTAATACTAATAATTTTTTAAGTTGTTTAACGTCCTGGACTGGAACCTAAAACCACGGGTCACTACATCATCTGAACGCGGAGGACGGCCATCCATCCAACGACCGAACAGACGCAACCTCACTTAAACCTAACGGGAAGCCGTGTTGCGACTTGACCACGACGATGTTCGATCGGGAAAGAACATGTTAAGAAATGTTTTAACTTCAGACCACAAGTTTTACAGCATATATATTCTTTCGTTTTATTAAATTTTTAATTATTATTTTCATTTATTTTTAAGTATTCTTTATGTCTTCTGTATTTCTATCATAAATATTTTATTTCCAGCTGCGTCGGTTTCAGTTTTCCTTCGAAAATATCGCTTATCTGAAGTACATATTTGTTACGAGAAAGTTACACGTGCGGAAATTACGTGAAAGTTGTTGAGGAAAAAAATTACGACAACGTTACGGGGGAAGAAGTTACGTTAATTAAATAAATTTACACGTAAGTTCCGTCAAAGTTTTTGAAAAAGTATGCGCGTATAATGCAGAAGTTACGGGTAACAGTAATTAGAGTGTATTTAGCCGAAGGGAACGGGAATTTTGGGCAAAGAAAAGTGACTCCGAATAGAAATGAACCTTTATACCGTGTTTACACCTACGGAAATGTAAAACATTCCTACCGGAACAAAAGTGGTTTATACAAGATACAGTAAGAGAAATAAGCCAAAATCTTGAGCAGGTAAATAAGGTAACTCGTAACATCATCGCAAATTTTCGTCAAAAATCAACCAGGAGGGGGGCCATCAGTAGTTAGTCTAATTCTAGAACGAATACAACGAGTCTTTGCTCATCAGTCAAAGTCCAGTCCACAAAGGTTTATATATTGTAAGTAATGTCATTTTCTTACAACGAAGGAAACCTGAGTGCAGTAACCAGTGTAGCGCGAAAATTAACTTCAGTACAGTAGATGATACAAAAACCTATGATATCTTATTGTGTTGTGTTCTCGGAAGTTTCACTGAAGCTGTTCACGTCAAAAGGACGCCGATGAGTGAGGAGAATGGCCAATCGTATGCCATACTTGCCCATGTAGTGAATGGGTTTATTTATTACTTAATTTCGTTATTTTAGAATAATAATTAGAATAATAAGCCCATTCCCTACAGGGCAAGGAGAGTATTGCCATTCTCCTCATTCATCGGCGTCCTTTTAACGTGAACAACTTCAGTGAAACTCCCGAGAACACAACACAATAAGCTAGCCTAGGTCTTTGTATCATTTGTACTCTTTTCTACTGTTTTACACCGATTTCCTTATTCTACAGGGTGTTCTAAAATTACCTACTAAACTTTTATATGTCTGTCGATCAGTAGTCGATCTAAAATAAACAATTATTGTTGCTGTATTTGAAATAAAATTGTTAAATATTACATAATTTTTGTTAAAATATTGCGTTCATATAGAAATTTACTAGGTAATTTTAGAACACCCTGTATTTAATAATATTTTGGCATAGTGGCCGGCAAATGAACTGAGACACGGAACATGCAGATATTTTGAATGAAAAGACATTTCAAAATGACGATCGGTTTATTATACTATTTAACCCTCTAGTACCCATTTTACTCCCGAGGAACCTGAGGAAGGAGAAAAGCCTGCTCATAAGATCGCTCAGGGCCTGCATGAGTGGCTTCTGGATCACGGAGCTGACGAGAGCCTTGTAATGATTGGAGGAGACTACCAACACCAACACGGGGTGGTCTGGAGGCGCCATAGCCCTATTGGAGAAGATGCTGGGTCGCAAGTGCCACTGGATGATCTGTCAGCTCCATGTGAACGAGCTCCCCTTGAGGCACTTAATCATCAAGCTGGACGGCCCTGTAACTCCCCGGTCAGGCTTCAGTAGACCTATTGGAAAACTTCTTGAGAAAGTGAATGAACTTGAGGTCAACTTCAAACCAGTGGAAGGCACTGAAGATATCATAGAGCTGCCAATAGAGATAGTCAAATCTCTCTCCACAGACCAGCACAACTGCTATCTTCTGATCAAAGCCATCAAGTCTGGAAGTCTTAGTCCACAGTTGGCTGGTCTCAAGTGCGGACCTCTGAACCAATCCAGGTGGCTCACTACTGCACAGGCCATCTTGCTGTTGTAGATGAGGGAGCACGGACTGAAGGGGGAGGTGTTGAGGAGGCTCGAGGTCCTCGTGAAGTTCTGCCTTAACTTCTACTTCAAAATGTATTACGACATCAAAGTGAAGCACCACCTCAAATTTGGTCCTGCACACGTTTTTTCAAGCCTGAGACTGCTGAGGAACCAGACTACCGAGGTCAGGAACATCATCTCTGCTGCAGTGAAAAGAAGAGCTTACCACGCACATCCTGAGAACATCCTGGCTTCATTCCTGTGCAGTGATGATGAGGATCAGAGAGTTTTTGCTGTGAGCCAGATAGAGAAGATCAGAGAAGGAAGAGACTTTGGTGATACGACGGTGAGGCCTCATAAAAATCCCAAAGTCAATCTGCAAGCCACTTCACCTGAGGATCTCATCAACTGGGAATCAGAGAATATTTACGAGCCTATTTTCACCTGCAAGATGACCTTGACTGAGCTCGAGGATCTCAGGAAAACTCCACTCAAAGTGAACGCTTTCTCTGTTCATACTCAGTCCTGCGAGAGAGCTGTACAGGAAGTCTCAACTGCTTCCCAAGCTGTGTACGGTCACGAGAGGAGAGATAGGTGGGTGAGAGCCAGGATAGACCATCGAGAAATGCTCCCAGTGTTCAGATCGAAGCAGGACATACTTAAGAGCTTTTCAGGTTCGAGTGGCTGATGAAGAGGCTGAAGCCATCGTTAATGCTCATAAGAGCTGAAAGTCCTCATAAGATCATAAATAGGATCTTATGAGGCCACGCTTTTCAGGGATCCAGGAAGAACAGGCGTGTAAACCTATACGTGGAAGTGGCAAGTCTCCGCTACTCGATCAGAGTAGAGCTGGTGAGCCGCGCCTATTCTTTGAAGAAAAACTTAAAATTCTTAAGTTTTACGTGAAATCTAAAATTTTTTTCAGCACTCAGAGGTGTTGAAACACGCAAGAAAGCAAGGATGAGGTCAGAAAAGCAGCTTTTAGACTAAATCATATGCAGAACAGCTGCGCGCTTTGGTTTGGGTGCCCTGAGTGCGTTAGGCAGCCTTCAAATCAGAAAATCACGATTTTGACCATGAAAATGAGATTTTTCGGAAAAGTTGCGAATAATAAACCCATCTTAGAATTAATTTTTACATAGGAATACATATTAGCCACTTTGTTTTTCCAAAATTTTAACCCTGAACCCAGAGTATGATATGCCCTAGTGGCCAATGACTTAACCCCCCCCCCCTCCAAAACCACGCGGTCTCCTGATGTCACCCCCATCCCTTTTTAATCTTAAGTAAAATGTAAGGTGCCATATTAGATTTCTTATATAATTATTGAGGTAATGAGGCAAATGAACAATTAAAAGGCATATCTTCTAAATAAACTGTATTAATTGTTTGTTTCTTTAATTGAAAATAATATCTTGACTAATATATTATTATATACAGGATATTTTAATGCTTAGTATTGGCCACGTGGTTAAACGTCAAGACCCACCCTCCCCCATGTGGCCCTTGGTGGTCAACTAAGGAACCCTTCCCACCCCTTTAAGGACCACGTGGTTTTTTAATGGCTCCGTAAAACCCTAGTGAAAGACTGTAGTTGGGCATTTTTATGCCTCACAGCTCTCCAATGCCATTCAAATATCTCTCAACGTTGCCAATTAGTTATATTTCAGACAATTTAATTCTTTAATCTTTAAATAGCTCTCTTTTACATTCATTATATTCAATTTTACATAATTTAAATCATTTTACTGTAATAATATAATTTTAAATAATTATATTTTACATTTAATATATTTAATATATTTAATTTAATTAATTGAAATAATCAAAATTGCAAATATATAATATTATAACAATCAATTTCCTAAACATAAAGGAGACATGAAAAAGACCTGGACAACCATAAACCGTCTTCTCGGAAACCAAATTCAGAAAAATTCAATGGAGAAATTAAATGTTGATATTAAAGAAATTACTGATGGTACTTCTATTGCAGACTTTAAATACATATTTTACTTCAATAGCGGATAAGCTTCGCTCACAATTACTAAATAATAATTTAGTAATTTAGAATATATGCCACCCAACCTACTAAATTCATTTTCTTTTGTTCCTGCTACATCTCCTGAGGTTCGGAATATTATTGGTAAATAAAAAAATAAAAAAAAATAACATTCATAACACTCCTGTACCTATATTGAAACTTGTTAAATATAAGATATCTGTAACTTTGGCTAAAATTATCAATCAGATTTGATAACATCCCTTTTTAAAGGGGGTAATCCTACACTAGCAACAAATTACAGGCCGGGGTGTTCATTACCTGTGTTCAGCGAAGTTTTTGAAAAAATTGTAAAAAGTAGAATGCAGCGATATTTAGAATCCTACAATTTATTATCTCCAAATCAATATGGCTTCCGTAATAACAAAACAACGGAAATGGCTATTTTAAATCTCATGGAAAATGCAAATATAGCTAAAGAGAACAAAGAAATAATGATATCAATATTTATGGATTTGAGTAAGGCGTTTGATGTAATAGACCATAATATTCTACTTAATAAATTACATTGTTACGGCTTTAGAGAAACAGTCAGTGATTGGTTTAAAAGTTATTTATCCAATAGATATCATTTTGTATCAGTAAATAAGGTTTGCTCAACTAAAGCGCTTGTCAAACATGGTGTGCCACAGGGCTCAGTTCTGGGTTCACTGTTATTTTTATTATATATAAATGATCTTCCACGTTCATCTGATATACTGAACTTCATAATGTTTGCAGGTGATACAACTGTCTTTTTCTTGCAAAGATGTTAATTCAGTTAAGAATATGTTATTCAGAATTCATCAGTGTAATGAAATGGTTGACCACCAATAAATTCTTCCTAAATACCAGTAAAAAAAATTTCATGATTTTTATTAATAAAAGAAATGTACGTATATCTTGATGAACTTAATGTTGACGAAATCGCTGTAAAGAAGTGTACTGTAACAAAATTTCTTGGTGTAATGCTAGATAAGAATTTACAATGGAGTGATCATGTAAATTATATCGCGAAAAAGATTTCAAGGAGCGTTGCTATAATGTTTAAACTTAGAAATGTAGTCCCTAAACAAGTTTTATTGACTCTTTATCATACTCTTGTTCTTCCTTATATAACATACCGCACCCTTGTTTGGGGAAACTCCGCTAACAACGCATTAAATGGTATCTTTGTCATCCAAAAACGAGCAATAAGGTTATTATCTGATGCTGATTTCCTTGATCACTCTAGTACATTATTTAAAGAGCTAAAACTACTAAAGTTCAGTGATGTAATCAAAGTGGCACATTTTATTTTTATTTACAAATGTAAGAACAAAATCATTAATTTACAATGGGGAATAGATATGTTGTTACTCATCAAGAAATCCACTCGTATCAGACCAGAAATAGATCAAAATATGTTATCCCTCAATTTTGATTGTCTTCATCTCAAAAACTACCCATTTTCATTGGATTGAAACTATGGAATGATTTAAATACTGATATAAAAAATATTTTGAGTGTAAATTCGTTTAAAAACAAGTTGAAATCCCGATTAATATAAATGGCATACTAATAAAAATCTAGGATTAATGTACATTACTATTGTTTATTCATTTCTCGTGTGTAATCTAGGATCAAAGACACATTACTCGTGAGTGTTCAGTTCTTATCTCTTACGTATAATATTGATTTCTTTGTATGGTATCGGTATAATACCTTCAATAATGACTTTGCATTTGTTATATCGATAATGATAATTATTTAAGATTAATACACACCTTAATTAATAATACATATTTATTTATTATTAATTAATTAATAATAACTATCCGCTTTATTTGTAATAAGAGCCCAGTAAAGCCAAAAGTTTAAGGGCCAAATTAAATAAAATAAATAGTCCAGCTTCACAATTATTTACGTCATTGTAAATTGTAAAACCAACGTATTAATTTTATTATCAATAAAGGTTATTCAATTCAATTCAAATCTCACACAATTAAATCAATTTGCTATAACTCGTATATTAAACAAAATTACAATAAATATTATCAATATATAATATTTCTCTATTAGATACAATTAGATACAAATTAGATACAAAAATTGAATACCCTTATACCAACACATGCCCAACCTTTCAGAGGATATTAATCGACCATTTTAACTTCTTTGTATGTACAGTTTCGGAAAAAAGTTCACCCAGAAATGAAATTTCTAAAAATCATAAAAATTACTGGATTTTGTTTTTTAAATTTTGTTACTGTGACCAAAAAAAATTTAAATACCCAAAGAAAAACAGAATATATGTTACCAATTAGTAATTCCTTATGCTTTTTGGAACTTTTATGTTCCCAGACGGACATTTTCCAAAACTACATTTTAAATGCATAAATATCAAAGCGATATTTATTTTTACCGTTGGGGTATGCTCACTTCACTTTGGCGTCTCTCTTTCTCTCTCTCTCTCTCTCTCTGTGTATATATACAGGGTGTCCGAGAATTATCTGTACAATTTTTGGCTGTTATTAAAAGTCAACCATGAAGTGTAGAAATTCCAGTCTTGTCCCATTTTACAGAGAATCTCATTAAGTTTTTTCTGATACCAAGTTTTGACAAGTGTTTTAGAAATGTACGCGGGTGACAGACATTGATGATTTAAAAGCAAGAATCACAGCTGCTATTGAGCGAATTGATGTGGATATGCTGCAGCGTACATGTCAACATTTGGAGTATCGATTGGATGTTTTGCGAATCACTAATGGTGCACATATCGAATGTTTGTAACAACGTTACTTTAATAAAAGAAACTTTTGAAAATACAGATTCTAAATAATCTTGTTTGAGAATTTTACGTGTGTTATCAAGAATTTTATTAAAAGATGAAATTGTACAGATAATGTTCGGACACACTGGAATTTCTAAAAAACTTGTCAAAACTTGGTATCATAAAAAACTTAATGAGATTCTCTGTAAAATGGGACAAAACTGGAATTTCTACACTTCATGGTTGACTTTTAATAACAGCCAAAAATTGTACAGATAATTCTCGGACACCCTGTATATATATATATATATATATATATATTCGTCAAATGTCTCGTACAAATTGAAAACGAAAAAGTGTGATCACTTAAATAGCTGAGATAAATAAAGATTAAAAAAAAAACCCAAAAAACCAGAACTTCCCTTCAGTAAATATATAAGTAATATAATCCTTTTATAGTCGGCGAAAAAATGCTAAAAATTCGTCATTTCTGTTGAAGTTATGCAGGCGAGAGGAACCTTCGGTGTAATTCGATCTACAACTCAAATATAACCATTTGAAGAGACTTCAACAAAAGATAAAAAAAAAATAGAACAACCAAAAAAAAAGAAAGAGGAGGAGGCTGTTAAAAAGGTTTATTGCGTTCTTTTCAAGCTTTTATAATTCTCTCTGACAGCAAGAAAGGTATTTTAAAGTGATCTGAAACTACAGTAATATAGAACGAGGAAATATTTTCATTTTTGCGATTTTTCTAAATTTACTTTAATAATCCTTTTGATATATATATATGTATATATATATATATATATATATATATATATATAATATATATATATATATATATATATATACAGGGTGTCCCATAAGTCAGGTCTCATAGAAAAAATCATTTTAATTAAATTTGCGATAGTAATACGTTAGAACTAAAACAAATTTTCATATTGATGTCTCATTTTGGGACCTTAATTTTTGTTGCGGGTAGAATAACACGCAATGGCTAATATGGAAATGAGTTACACTCCTCAGGGAAAGTGAGTTACAGTGGTGAGCAAAAGGCCTCTGAGGCCTTTTGCTCAAGGTCTAACTCACTTCCATATTAACTATTGCGTGTTATTCTACCTGCAACAAAAAAAAAGGTCCCAAAACAAGACATCAAATTGAGCATTGGTTTTAGGTGTAATGTATTATTTTTGTAAATTTAATTAAAAATAAATTTTCCTATGAGACCGGACTTATGGAACACCCCATATATATATATATATATATATATATATATATATATATAATTTCATTTAAAGGTTGGTTCTTAGGGATGCGCATTTTAAGACTAAACAGGAAAACCGAAACATTTATCAATTCTTATTTAATATACAGACGTTTCGGAAATAATTTTCCATCTTGAGCGTTTTAAAAATATTCTTAAAACATTAAAAATGTAAAAGATAAATAACAAAATATTAAAATAAAAATATTTGTAGGATAAAATTAACGTTAAAATATTGGCAGAAAACCATAATACAAAAAGCTTAAAAGTTAAAAAAATTAAAAATTACAGAATTACAAAATCACAAGATTAATGTTATTCTGTGATTGCCAGGTCGAAAGTAGAACTGTAATCATTTAAAGTAGGTTTAGCTTTTCGAATGTGCAAAGATTCCAAAATATGGAGGTCGGTTAGTTGGTGGTTGCTGGTGGTGGTGGTGTTTAGTATTTGGAAAGATATACTTATATTGAGTGCTTTCATAAACGTACCCTCTTTCCGAAAGTTTTCAACTTCATTAAAAGGAATCACCTGAAGATCAGGGTCCCCAGCCTTCTTTAGTTAGCCTTATGAGGCTAACTAACGAAAATATCAGGACTTAACCTAACCAATCGTCAAGGGCGTACAGTTGACCTAACGATTGGTTAGGTTAAGTCGTGATATTTTCGTTAGTTAGCCTTAACGAAGGCTGGGGATCCTGATCTTCAGGTGATCCATTAAAAGTGTTACAAAACTAAGCGAGTATTGACAAAGTTTACATTTTCAAAAACATTTGAGAACTTCTTTTTATCTCTGATGATACCCAACACGGAACCAAACAACGATAAAGTCAACCACCCCAGTTTCTTGATGCAAGTCTGCTTGTATAACGGTTTTTTCCTTTCTTTTGGAAACACCACGTGCCCCCGGGTAGGGGGGCGCCCCACAATTTGGGAAACGCTGGCGTTGGGTAAGTATATTGCTGCCGGTAAATACTAAGTTTCGCGGAGACCACTTTTTTTTCTTGATAAAGCCAAAATTTGTTAAAAAAAACCCTAATTGGCCAAAATTGGTCACGTGGGAAATAATTATTAACCAATCTAAAGCGACCACCTAACTGAGTGTAATCTGGTCTCCGCAAGCTTAATATGACATAAGTTGGGAAAAACAAGCTCATTAAACTACCCAGTAAATTATATTTGCCTATTTAATTAATTATAACTAATGATTCTGCTTTGGTGTTAATTACTGTAGAGTGAAACGGATTAAATTGTGTCAGGTGACCAGGTAACGTTTTGCTAGTCACTTGTGCGCGTGTATGTCTGTCGTTTTACGATATTCGAAGAGTTTTCCTGTGCCTGAAGATATTCTTATGGATATATTTTCTAACTGTGGGCCCTAAAACCGGATATTCTTTCTTGTCTTAAGAACCTTTATCAACCAAACAATTTTATTGTATGGAAGGCTGAACAGCTGGGTGAGCCGCGCGCCGCCTGCCGTCGCCTGGAATCGAACCCGGAGCCGGTGGATTCGTACAAGTTAGCTATGTTAACCACTGCCCTAAAACTATTTTCGGATCACCTGAAGATCAGGGCCCCCAGCCTTCGTTAGTTAGCCTTATAAGGCTAACTAACGAAAATATCACGACTTAACCTAACCAATCGTCAAGGGCGTACAGTTGATCTGACCGGGCATTCAATTAACCAAACTATTGTTATAAAAGAACGATAGGGGTGCTATAAAGGAAAAGATCCCAAAATATATACAGTAGTGAATATTACTCGATTAACATACAAGAACCTGTCGGGGTATACAAGATTCCTTGTAAAGAATATAAATTATCATGCTATTGATAAACTTTGGAACTTAAATGTTAGAATTTGAAAACATATTAAGGGCTAAGTCAGGGTCGCGTCGTAACACCGCTTCCCATTAGAACGGCGAGGTTAAGAGACATTAGGTTTGTTTAGTAAGATGGTTTTGTGACCGCCATGGACCTCCGCGTTCAGATGATGTAACGACCCGTGGTTTGGGTCCAGTGTAAAGCTATAGGTCCCCCGTCACTGGGAACAAAATTAAACAACCCAACCATTATCATCATTGAAAACGTAACTATCAAACATGAATGGAGAGGAAAGTCCCGCAGTTTTCTTGTCATGAAGTTGCATCAGTCGCATATGAAACGCAAGAAAGCATTTAATTCTGTCTCCATTTCTGAAAGGAAACTCTATCGAATCTTACACATAATCGATGAAATTTCATCATTCTGCCAGGATGGGAAAAGACTCGAACTTCAGAGTCTGTCGGTAGCACCAATGAGAACTCCTTTACCATGTGGACGTCACTAACAGAATCCTTTAAATACCATCCTCTCTCTCTCTCTCTCTCTTTAAATAATATATATATATATATATATATATATATACAGGGTGTCCCATAAGTCCGGCATCATAGGAAAAATAATAAAAAAAGGCAAAACAAAAGCTTTTATTTACAGAACGTGCTCAATATGTCTACCATTGTTTTCAATACACAAATTCAGACGTGATACCCAGTCAGCAAGACCACGTTGAATGATGTCAGGAGTAATGGTGTTACATGCCCCAATAATGCGCTGCCGCAAATGTTCAACACTCCTAATTTTCTCTGCGTATACCAGCGCTTTCAAGTGGCCCCAGAGATAAAAATCTAGTGGCGTGAGATCCGGGCTTCTAGCTGGCCATTCCACAGGTCCTCGAGGTCCTATCCAATGACCAGGGAATTGTTGGTACAGGTATTCCCTTACTTGGGTGCTGTAATGTGCAGGAGCGCCGTCTTGCTGGAACCATGTTGGGAAATTCCCTTCTTCGTTCAAGACACTGGGAAATGCTTCTTCCTTGAGCATACGTAGGTAGGTGCCTCCAGTGACATGTTCATCGAAAAAGAGGGGACCTATGATGCGATCCTTCCAAATGCCACACCATACCATCACCCGAGATGCACCTTGTTCCTTTGAAGAGGTATACCAGTGAGGGTTGTTTTGAGACCAGTAGCGGGTGTTCTGTCGATTTACCTCACCATTTCCATAAAAAACAGCCTCGTCACTGAACAGAATGGTGGACGGGAAATTGGCATCCCGAGCATATGAATTATGGTTTGTAGAAATAGAAAAATATGAATTTCGCCAATGATGCCGGACTTATGGGACACCTGTGTATATATATATATATATATATATATATATATTATATATATATATATATATATATATATATATATGATGCAAATCCACAAGAAAAAAAAGGAAAGTGATTCCAAGGCCTTTCGTGTATTCAACAGTACACCTGACGAGGTGTACTGTTGGCAGACATGGGGTCTATTACTATTACTGTTGATTTCTTTTATTACTATTACTTTATTTTCATCTATTACTATTACTTGGTCATCTTTTACTATTACTTTTGTATGTGGGGTACTTCACTCATTTGAAAAGGATTTTTATGTCTATTTAAATGCAATTAGAAGCAGTGTGTTAACAAATATTTGTTTCAACCAAATCATTACAATTTCAGAGACTGTACGTCTTCATAAATTTTACTTTATTGAAGGAAAAATTTGCCACAATATTAGTTCCCATACATGTTTATTTCAGTTTAGAGTAGATTTAGCTCATTTTTTCAGTTCTTTGTTCACACAATATGTCCATTGCCACTGTAATAGAAAAGTAATAGACTATTATCTATTACTTTGCCTTCTATTACTATTACAGCCAAAAAATTATGATCTACAGGGTGGGCCGTAAGTTTCCATACATAGGAAAAATTAAACGTTTGTTTTTATGTTTCAGATACCCTAAGAATACGCGTTTGACGTAAGATCTTGTTTAATGATGAAGCAAATTTTTACGTCAATGGAGAGGTTAATCGGCAAAACATACGTTATTGGAGTAATGCTAACCCTAACTGGCTGAGTCCGACGAAGATGCAAGGTGCCGGTAAAGTGATGGTGTGGGCCGGGATATGGGGTGACAGAATTATTGGACCAATTTTTGTCAGTGGAAATCTTAATGCCGAAAGGTATCTTAACATGTTGCAAGAAGAGATTTTCCCATCCCTGCTAAACGAGGAAGGTAACTTCCCAGTTTACTTCCAGCAAGATGGAGCTCCACCTCATTATGGTCTTCACGTGCGTCGGTATTTGGATCAGCAGTTTCCGGATGCTTGGATTGGTCGGCGTGGTCCTGTGGAGTGGCCTCCCAGATCCCCAGATCTCACCCCCCTTGATTTCTATCTTTGGGGGCACTTGAAGGTCATGGTGTATCAGGAAAGATACGAGACATAAATCATCTAAAGGAACGTATCACCAACGCCATTACAAGCATAACGTCAACTGTGCTAATGCGTGTTCATCAACAGTGGGGAACACGTATTGAAATGTGTTTTCAAAACAATGGCAACCATGTAGCATATTATATAAATAAAAATGGTTGTCCATAACAAAATGTTTATTTTTCCTATGTATGGAAACTTACGGCCCACCCTGTATTACTATTACTATTACCCAATGTCTGACTGTTGGATACATGAAAGAACTGAGAATCTTTTTTCTGTGGGTTTGCATGATTTGTTTATTTATTTCACGTGTTTAATTGTGAAATTCATCCTCTATATATATATATATATATATATATATATATATATATATAATTACTCACTTTTGTCAATAATGTAGTGGAAATAATGTTAATTTTTACCCGCGCTTGTTTATTCACTTAGAGATAGCGTAATGTAACAGAGTAACGCAATATAAAGATCTCGTGAAAAGAATTTATTGATATTCTCATTAGTTGAGAACAGCTAAAAAGATCAATGAAAGCATATTGAAATGATGCCTCTCGAGGCGAAAACTCCGATGAATAAACATTGAATACATTGATAAAAAGACCATAATTAAAGGAGGACACGTTTAGTTGATGAAGTGGCTTCATTTTCCAGTCGTAAATCATTGAGGAATAATGTGTGGCACTACAGTGCCACAAAATAATATTTTAAGTTATATACTGAACTATGAACCCAGGTTATGTTGTTAAGTTAGGTTGAGGTAAGTTAGCGAAAATATCCTTTGATGCCTCAATTGCGTCTAGACTAGTTATCACGCCCTTCTCGGATCTAAGCACTAAAGTTAGGTTACGCTAAGTATTATTTATTAGTGTTATATATATATATATATATATATATATATATATATATATATATATATAAACGTTTCTAAGAAGTAGGTACCTCATTTATACGAAAATGTGTGTGTGTGTGTGTGTGTGTGTGTGTGTTGTGTGTGAAAAGAGACGAAATTTGAAGAACAATGATATCGGGATAAGAATACTTTGACTACATTAGTTTTCAATACAAAAAAATCGAAGATAAATGGGATGTTTCTCTTTAACGGCTTAATAGTGTATAGCTACCTTATGTAATGTATTCTTTCCGGGTAAACATTGTTACGCTTGTTTGTTTGTTATGTTGTTTAAAACAATAAAGAAGAATAACTCAAAACGCAACGAAGGAGCCATTAATTACTGACAAAGCTGACAATGATCTTCATTGTCAGAATAATAATAATACATTCATTTTACACTACACATACGATCGCCCCCCCCCCCCCCCCCCCCCTAAAAAAAAACATTATAATCTAAGATAATTAAAGATTTATTTTTGAATGCAGAATGGACAAAAGGAGGGGTTAAATTATTAAATGTAACAACGCGTATGGAAAATAAATTTACAAAAATACATTTTTTATAAGAATTTATGAACTTATAAAAGAAATCATTTATTCATTATTATCAATGAGAAGACAGAAACAGCTCGGGGATGTTTATTCCCATTACCCGACGCGGGGAGAAAGTGAGAAGGATGAGTACTCAGCCCAATCCTTCCCCTTCTGTATCGCGGGAGATACGGAGATAGCTGCACACGGCGGGTGGTTGAATAGCCGCATCTCTACACGAAAAATATAAAATAAAATAGGATAAATTAAATGAAATATAAAATTCCGGGTAAAAAAACACCATCAAAATTACTAATTAATAAAAAAAAAAAAAGGGAGGGAAGGGATACTTCTTTTCAGCAATTCTATTTTGGTTTTGATTGGACTTGGAAAAACAACATACGGAAAAGTGTTTACACGCCATTTAACTCATAGCTTGAGGGATAAAAGGCAAGACTGAACAAAGATTTGAAGTATAAAATAGTGGTGCGCAAAATACTCCTTTATGAATCTGTTTGTTTGGATACCGTTGCTTGCTTGAAGAAGTAATGATTTTTAAACACAGCCAAATACAAAAATGGCTGCTACTGTCATTCAAAATAAATTGTTTCCTGACTTCCGTGGTTTTTATACTTTCAGATTTTTCGATGACGTTTAATTATTTGTAATTATACATCTTTATTTATAAACTTTTGTACTTCATCCGACCCGATGATGGATGGAATCACTTGTTCCGAAATGTTTGTGCCAATTTCGAAAAGCAAATGAAATTTCTGATGGTGCTCCCGTTTCTTGTTAGATTACGCTTCCGGATATGAAGTTCAATCCAAAATTATTCATAATGAATTACAGTCTTTATTCATTACATAAACGATCTCGTGGAAAGTTATAACCCGACAACCGACCCCTATTAGTCGCCTTTTACGACATACCCGGAAAGCAGTGGATGTATTCTTGTTCTATATTCCGCAATAGGTGACGAAACTGGTGTGAGAGAGAGAGAGAGAGAGAGAGAGAGTACAATGACGTATGAAATTTTAACGCTCCGCGAGGAATGTTGTTGCCTCCTTGTATGAAAGTGAAAGCTGGATATAAGAGAAGGTGGCTGCACCTTCGTTCTTGCTGCTATCCAAACCAGAAGACCATGAGAGAGCCTACCCTAGGTATTGGGACATAAAGGTTTGACAAGTTCAGAAAAAAGTGTGACCCTCAACCACTCTGTATCCTAGAACCTTTTCCTCTATTAACTCGTATGTTATTGCGGGCGTTCCCCCCTCGCCCCTCCTTCCTGCGTAAAAAAATTCTTAGAAAACCTCTCAAATCCTCAGTACGGCCACTGTGAAAGATGTGTATCAATTTATAGGTTTTTAGTTTATTGAAAAGCATAAAACCATTTTCCTGAAAAGCAAAGAAAAGTACTTTCTGAATACTGAGTGCCAGGGATAATTAGATCTAAGCAAATGATGTTGAAACATGGACCGCTTATCAAACGTAATCATTTCTTTGGATTTTTTTTTTAAAATTTTGTTTAATAAAATTAATCTTAAGTTATTTCATGACATATGAGCCAAAGGTAGGAAGAACGTTTGGCGGGCCATAGTTTGGCGTCGCGGTTGCTCCGCTTGTACACTACATACAGAACGCGATATTCTGAAGGCGATTTATACGATTTAATCATAGACTACGGGCTAAGTGGAGTATTCTTCAGTGTGGCTGAAAACTCACGGATGTCTACGTTGAAAGAATTCAAGAGGTATAGTGTACACCATTTGCCAGAATGTAGTTGATAGTTGAAGTTGTTTTCAGTACCAGAAGCATTATGGCCGGACTCCTCTAACAAGGAAAAACATTTGAACCTCGTACAGAAGTTCCATTAAACTGAAGATTCCCGCAAAGCACCCACGAGTGGACCAATTTGGACGAAAAGTTTCCTAACTGGTGCGTCGCACGTCGTGGGACGATTGATTGGCCGGCGTGGTCTCTTGATGTGATTCTGGCTGACTTCTTTTTATCGTGTACGCTACGAAACCTCCGACCATTTCAACACCCTAGAACGTTATTGTTGCTGTAAGGCGGAGCTTGCCAAAAGAATTATGCCAAAGAGTTTGCCGATTAGTACCAGTAAAACTGCAGCTGTGCGGAGTTGAACAGTGAACACTGAACACATTGTGAAGTTCTTGCAAAAAGCTTTATTGTTATAAATACTACAAACAGACGTCTTTTGTGCCATTTCCTAATTCTAATCTTTTTTTTTTCGATAAAAATTTGACTAAAATTTCCAGCGGTTTTTTTTGGTGTATATATATTATATATATGTTACACACAGACCGTGCATGGAACAAGGAACTCTTCTGGGAAATTAAATCTACTATAGTTCGAATAAGTGATGATAACTAACAAATACTATAGTTTTTCTTTTTCATGATGGAAGGGCCAACTCTTTGCGAGTAACCCGGTGCCCACGTTGGGCCTTCCATCATAAAAAAGAAAAACTATAGTATTTGTTAGTTATCATTACTTATTCGAACTATAGTGGATTTAATTTCCCAAAAGAGTTCCTTGTTCCATGCACTGTCTGTGTGTAACATAAAAGTTTCTCAGGGGACCATTCTGAGTTATATATATTATATATATATATATATATTATTATATACTCATTTCATTGAAAAGAGAGAATATATATTTGTTGATGGCCAAAGTAATCCCAGAATTAAGGAAACTCCAGCGTTATTAACTAATTAATTAAAAACAAAGCCAAAATAAAAATTATGAAGCTATCAATCAACTAAATTGGTATCGAAATGAAAAAAAAAAGAAAGCTTCAGGCTTAGATAAGAGCATTCTTGAGCCCATTTAATGATGAGAGATCTTAGCTGAAGACCAATCCATCCTTTCATAAACGACGCGATTTAATCTCTAATTAAATTAGTATAGATATAGGTCCTAGTTTCTTTAAAGTAACTTCAGAGTACCAGTTAATTGTACTTTACTATAAGAATGAAATCCTTAACAATTAACGAGCAATATGTCGTGTACGGCTTCCCCCGTAATCCCCTACATGGTACCATAGACTGAGGGGCTCCACTAACCCTTCTTGCGACAATTGGTGTGCGTGTAAAGGGGGCAATGGCAAGTGTTTAAGTGGAAAGGTTTCGAACCAAACTTGTAAAATTTGAATTTATTTGTTCATTCGTTTTCACAGTAATGAAACCCAATTTTAATGTGAATGTAAACCTGATTTCTTAAAATAAGCGTCCTTTTGTTACTCTAATAATAAAAATTAAGAACATCACTTGTATATAGGAGCTACGTCGTGACCTTCTCGCGACATTGCTTCTCGTCGAGCAGCGAAATTAAGCAACATTGCATTTGGTTAGTGGTTGGATGGGTGACCGCCTTCTGCGTCCGGATAATGTAGCGACCCGTGGTTCGTACCCGACATAAAACTGTAGGGTTCCCTCCGTCACATGACCTTTGTCGTTACGAAGAAGGTTAAGCAACTCCTAAAACACACACACACACACACACACACACACACACCACACACACATATTGATGCCGTTTCAGCAATTTGCCACACTTAAAAGTAGTATGGGGATGATAATAATGTTTTGGGGTTGTTTAACCTCTTTCGTAGTAGCTGATATGTGACTGAGGGGACTTACCGCTTTACGTGGGATCCGAACCACCATCCCGCCAAAGAGAACTCACAGAAACGCCTTAATCGCTGAAATCTAAAGTTCGAGCCGAGACTTGAACTCAGGACCGTCAGATTAACAGCCCGGTGTTCCACCATTAGGTTATCCTGGTGGGTGTAGTATGGGGATTTGGCTTGAAAGACCTGGAGAGGGGGGGTTTCTTGTAGATGTATGTCACTCCTGTTTTTCCTTAGTGATTAAAGCTTACATTTGAGCTCGTAAAACAATAAGCCTGAAGAAAAACAATACACACTGTAAATAACGGAAAAACCGTACATTTTTAAAAATTTCTTAGCATAATAGAGGGTGTCCTATAAGCCCCTTTAACCTAATCTTATTCTAGTAGGAAAAGGGTCAGGGGTAAAGGGACTTATGGAACACCTTGTACGTCTATGTATTTTTTATAACTGAATTTTATATAAATTAACTAAAATATAAATAAATGTAAATAATATAAAATTAGGTCCAGAAATGGAGAAGATACCGGGTAGATAAGCACTTAAAAATTTAGTTGAGAGGACGAAAATGTTATCCCTCGAGAGCATACCAGATTAGAGGGAGGAATTCATTGGCTCGATGTCACATGGAAAGATCTTGTGGCAAAGTTTTTGTTGTGGTTTACCGCTTTAATTTGGAATCATTTTATCAAATGAGTGAAATTCAGTTTATAGCCTGAAAAAAAAAAATGGCAAGCGACATCTACAGTCGGGAAAGTATGTACAGAGGGTTGACAAAAGTAAATAGACACCACGATAATTGTCCTTAAAATTAAATGGCAAAGTTCATCAATGGAATGCCAGAACGTGTGTCACCTTTACATAAGGGAAAGGGGAAAGTTACACGATTCTAAATATTAAAGTGATTCAATAAATATTATTATTTATTGACTTTTATTATCAAATCAGAAACTTTTATCAATCTTATGTACTTGAATTATACAGAATTATATATACACGCACACACACACAAACACACACACACACACACATATATATATATATATATATATATATATATATATATATATACACACACAGGGTGTTTATAAAGTCCCTATCTATTTCAGTGAAAACGTAGCAAAAAGGGTAAAATTCAATAACAATATAACAGAAGGCATACATTTAATGAATACTTAAGCATATGATTCTACGTGAGCACCATCAGTATCTCTACAGAGTTCGAATCTGTCAGCAGCATTGCGGAACCCCTTTTCGAGCATGACAGGGGTTATTTTTGTAACTGCTATTACGATACGAGCACGTAAATGTCCCAGCTTTATTCAGATGGCATTTTAAACATCGTCGTCTTTCAACAAGATGGGGTACCTTGTCATTACGCAAACATTGTTCGGGAGTACCTAAATGAACGATTTCCAAATCGGTGGATCGGACGCGGAGGCAACAGGCCGTGGGCGGCTCGATCTCCTGACCTAACGCCCTTGGATTTCTTTGCATGGGGCTTTATCAAATCAAACGTCTATCAAACGAGGGTTACAGATCTGTAAGATTTACGTGCTCGTATCGTAACAGCAGTTACAAAAATAACCCCTGTCATGCTCCAAAATGTGTTCCGCAATGCTGCTGACAGATTCGAACTCTGCAGAGATATGGTGGTGCTCATGTAGAATCATATGCTTAAGCATTCATTAAATGTATACCTTCTATTATAATGTTATTGAATTTTACCCTTTTTGCTACGTTTTCACTGAAATAGATAGGGACTTTATAAACACCCTGTATAATCTTAAAGAGTTTTATAAGCAAACTTATTTTTAATGATAATTTACTGATTGACAGAACCTAGTATAAAAAAAATTCTTATTTCCATGAATGAATACACTTATATTTACAATATACTGTTGCCAGATAAAGTTTTGCAGAAAAGATCTCATTTTCCACTTCCATATTTCTATCATTTTAGTGGGCTACAAATTCATATTTGAGTTAAGAAGTCAGTCTGTTTCGTATAAGAAAATAAAAGGTTTTAGTAAATTGAAGTTCATTAACAACAATTGAATAATGCTGAATCATAATCACTATTGAAATTGGATCCTAATTTTTGAATTGTAAGAACAAATTAAAAAAAAAACTACCGTAAACCCCCCGGGTTTTTTAATGTAAAAAAAACGGCCCGGGCGGTAAGTGGGTACCTACCCAGTACAACCCTGATTCTACATCAATTGATAGCATTAAAAGTCTGGGGTTCAGAAATATGATTATCGTATGAAGAAACCACATAATTTGGGAGGTATCAATTGAAAAAATGTAATTTAATAAATTTTTATAACGTGTGAAAAGCGCGTGGAAAGCCCAGTGAAGAGAAGTATGAGCCAAAAATACGAGGTCGCACCATAATAAAGAAGGGACTGGTAAGATCTTCCGGTCTATGTTGGTTGTTCAACATAGATTTATTGGATACGCAAAACATTAAATGTTTAATCATTAAAATATTGCTAGTTTATTTAGCTTCATTCCAAATGTTTTATAAGAATATAAATAATTTATATAATAGGTAATAAACCCATGTCCCAAATCTCCCACGGAAGTGAATGGTAGGGGACAGAGCCAGGACTACCTTAGCCCGAGTCAGTTAAAGAGGGATGGCCGGCCTGCCGCTTCGTCGTGACTTACGATACAGAAAATACAACCACTCAACTCTAGGCACCACTGGGTTTTGAGCCTACGACTCAGCGGAGTCTCGGTATTATCTGGCGGCGCCTTAACCGATAGAGCCACGAGACGTTCAAGATAGATTATAAACATTTACAAATAGACCAATAGACAATTCTTTCGCAATTCGAGGTTATATCGCAATACAACTAATCGTATTTTATTTATTTATAATATATATATATATATTTCACAAAAAAAGCATCGTTTACACAACGTTTATCATTGTAAGAATTCATTTTAACACTACAAAGTAACACATATTAATAATGTATATGAGTAACGGTATAAAATAACTTTCATTATAATTGTATTGTAATTGTATTATAATTAATACTATAAACACCCAGGAATGTCTGTCAGTCTGTCACGCTCGAAAAGAGAAGAAGATTCTTGATATATATGGGCGATATTTGTATTTTAATGCATTAGAAAAAGGCGTAATGAATTCTACTTTTAATTATAATTTTAAAAAGTGTAAAAAATATTTGCTTTTGCGTTCAGCTTTGAGCCGAAATTTAATCTGCGGCTAAGTTCAAAAATTTACCAAATGAGTTCTTTTTATGCACTTTCATACTGGTGCTGGAACCATTACAGAATAAATATTTTTACGGCTTTCAAAAAGGGGGGTGGGGGTAATGGGGGAGGGGTGGGGGTAATGGGGAGGGGGTTAGCCCCCAAGTTGCATAAGGGGGGTGAGGGTTTTTTTGGGGCATTCAGTTGACCTAACCGGGCATTCAATTAACCCGGGCAACATTCTTTTCTATAGTTTTACTGACTGAATAATTGACTCCCCGGTAACTGGGGGGGGTCTGCGGCTCCCCAATTACTGAGGCCAAAGGCCCCAGCACCACGGGCGTAGCTAAATGGACCCGTAGGGCCCACTTTAGCTAGTTGTATTATATTTTATTAGTAATACAGATATTTGATTTCATGAGATTCAAACAAAAATGATCTGTAAAAATGTTTCGATATTTACTCGTACGATTGTTTGCTTGCTTGAAGAAAATGCAAATATATATTTACATAAGTACTTAATAACTGATATAATTTGAAGTTTCCAAATCGCTGGATCGGACGCGGAAGCAACAGACCTTGGCCAGCGAGATCACCAGATTTAACCCCTTTAGATTTCTTTGCATGGGGCTTTATCAAATCGCACGTCTATCAGACGAAGATTACGAGTCTTGAAAACTTACGTACACGTATACGAACTGCTGCAGATAACATAACCCCGCAAATGCTCCAGAATGTGTTTAGAAATGCTGCGGAACGATTTGAGCTGTGCAGGGATACTGATGGGCGTCACGTCGAATCCTACTCTTAATTATTTAATAAATGTTACCACTTTATCATTTTATGATTGAATTCCATATAATTTCCAAGTGCTTCACAAAAATAGATCCTGACTTTATGTACACCCTGTATAATATATAATTATAATATATATATTATAATTATATATATAATATATAATATATATAATATATATAATATATTATAGTAATATAATATATTGGCATTGTATATACAGTAGAGACGTGATTTATATATCTGGATTGTGAATTTATCAGTAGGCCCAGACCCCCGGCCCCGGCCCCCGCCCCAGAGAGAGTATAATGTGATCTTTCCAGGAAAGATCACGGAAAAGGAAACGCCAAGAATGTTAAGAGAAGAGGAAGGATTGAGTTGCGTATTGTTGAAGGTAAGGCGATAGTCGTGTGAAAGATTGTAACGAGCAGACAGATGAAGGAACCGAGTTTTTGAAGCAATGAAAACCACAAGGTTTTCTCTGCCCTAATCAGAGATAGGAAGATCAGAGGTCAGGTGTACCAAAGCCTTCTTACACGAAGCGTAGAGTGAATGTTGAGAGGGACGCTTTGTGAAGCGGATGAGAGGTGAAGAGAGGAGTCATTGGCATAGGAGTGGAGAGGACAGAAGGTGCGACTTAATAGACCACTGATAAATAAAAGGAAAAAGGTGGGTGACATGACAGAGCTCTGAGGAACACTAATAAATTATTAATAGCTTTAGGAGAAGAGCAGAAAGGAAATTAGAGATGAAGGCACAGATAGAAGGATAGAAACCGAAGGAGGACAGTTTCGAAATTAAGGATTTGTGTAAGACACTGTCGAAAGCTTTTGTTATGTCTGGCGCAACAGCAAAACTTTCACTGAAATCCCAAAAGGAGGATCTACAGATCTACAGAAGCTAAGGCTAACAAAGACCCTAAGATCCACTCTAAGGTTAGCCCGAGAGAAAGGAAAGAGTAGGGGGTTAAGAGAAGAGAATAAGAGGTTAAGTAGCAACACCTATCACTCGTGGGTTAACATTCATTCAGAAAAAGAGAAAAGAGACTCGCCATCATCATCCGCCGGCCACTGCCAACAAGTCAGAAAAATAGTCGGAGAAATAGGAAAGATTGCAGAACGGTCCTCTACTCCATAGGGAGGTAGAGCCCACTGTGCCGGAAAGGGGTGAAAGATGAAAAGAAGTAAAATAAGAACGCTTACAAACCATGCAATACATTCTTAACTCAAGAACAACACATTCTTAACTCAAAGCAACACATTCTTCCAGCTGTTGCAGACCGATCTTCCACTCCATAGGGAGGTAGAGAATGCAGCCCACTAGGCTGGAAAGGCGTGAAAGACGAAAAGAAGTAAAATAAGAACGTATTACAAACCATGCAACACATTCTTAACTCAAACACTATCATACCATGCAAACTACAGACATGCAGTAAAGAGTTACAGACATGCAAATAAGGAGAGAAGAAGAAAAAAGTATAAAGAATAACAAAAAGTGGGTTAATTTACTCAACAATCACATTTACTCAACAATCACATATCACACGCTGGCATGTCACAAGCTGGCATTAGACGTCAACAGACTCATCCCCGATTACCACCCTCAGAGCTCCTGTTGCCAATTGTTTTTTTTATTTTAAACAACGTTAATATTTTTAAAATGCCTATCTAGACGGTTCTTAAACACATTAACGCTGGTAGAGTTCACGACGGGCGCGGGAAGATTATTCCATTTATCAATTACTTTAAACGTAAAGAAGTTTTTAGCGATATTAGTAATGAAACGTCTGCCACGCAACTTAAATCCGTTATTACGAGTATTGCTATTATCGAAAGTGAACAATTTGTCAAAATTTACGTTATCGATGTTATTAACGATTTTGAAAACTTCAATAAGCTCCCCCCTTAATCTCCTAGTTTCAAATGAATGCAAGTCTAACTCTTTAATCCTATCTTCATAAGGCTTGTTGCGCAATGACGGAATTAGTTTCGTGGCACGACGCTGAACCCTTTCTAACCTATCAATATCCTCACGCAAATACGGGCACCAAAACTGAACGGCATATTCTAAATGAGGCCTAACTAGGGACTTGTAAAGGGGCAATATAATATCCTTCGATTTAAATTCGAAATTACGCGCTATGAAGCCTAACATCCTATTAGCTTTTGCGCAAGACTCCAGGCACTGGTTCCTAACTTTTAAATCCTTAGATACGCGTACGCCTAAATCTACTTCCTCGTCAACGCTCGTTAACTCTCTATCATCCATCATGTACGTGTAATTATTGTTACGAGAACCTATATGCAAAACTTTACATTTGTCTACGTTAAATTGCATCTGCCACTTATCCGTCCACTCCATAATCCTATTTACATCGTCTTGGAGCCTATTTCTATCGTCCTCGTTAACAACCTTACCGCCTATTTTAGTATCGTCGCGAATTTTGACACGTTACTAGTCAATCCTACATCTATGTCGTTAATGTAAATTACGAATAGCAAGAAGATCGCCAGTAGAGCGTCCCTTGCGGAAACCATACTGACGATCTGAAAGAAGATTGTGAGAAGAGAGGTGTTTAAGAACCTTCCTATTAAGGATAGATTCAAAAACTTTAGAAAGGCAAGAAATCAAAGCAATTGGACGATAGTTGAAGGGTTGAGAGCAGTCACCCTTCTTTGGGACAGGCTGAATGAAAGCGAACTTCCAACAGGAAGGAAAAAAACCAGATGAAAGACAAAGACGAAAGAGTTTGCCAAGGCAGGGTGTCAGCACAGAAACACAATTCTTGAGAACAACAGGTGAGACACTATCAGGACTGTACGCCTTCTTAGAATTGAGCCCAGATAGGGCAGAAAAAAATCTTTGGAAGATATTTTAATTTCAGACATAATTAAGTAAAAGGGAGGAGGAGATGGAGGAAGCGTACCGGAATCGTCTAAGGTTGAGTCGGAGGCGAAAGTGTGAAAGAAGCGTTCAGCTTTATCAGGAGAAAAGACGGCAACTGAACCGTCGGAATGGAAAAGAGGAGGGAAAGAAGTAAAGTTGTTGGGGAGGTTCTTGACTCGGTGCCAGAAAGAGTGAGAAAAATTAGATTTGGATAGTTTTTCACATTTTTGTCTGGTAAAGAAATTTTTGACGAGTCGAAGAACAGATTTTGCATGATTCCGGGTAGAAATATAAGCTAAGTGAGAGTCAGAAGTTGGATGGCGACGGTACCTTCTGAAAGCCTCCTCTCTGTTACGGATAGCATTAGAACGAGTAAAGTTAAATGAAGGGTTTTTTCATTAATAGTAGGAATAGAATATGGAATGTACGCCTCCATGCCCGAGAGAATCACCTCCGTGATACGTTCATACGTTCAGCGCATTTGGAGGGGCCCCGGAAGCAGTAATCATTCCATGGGAAATCAGAGAAGTACTGCCTAAGGGCCTTCCAATCAGCAGAGCCAAATTGCCAAAGGCGCCTCCTCTCGGGAGGATCCAAAGGCCGAATTGGAGTGGTAGGGCAGGAAACAGATACAAGATTGTGGTCGGAGAAGCCCAACGGAGAAAAAAGTATGACAGCATAGATATATAAAATACAAGTGACCAAAATCGCATCATCATTACTCTTTCTCACAAGATTCAGAATCCAAATCCGTGATGTCATCTTATTCGGATTTTTCGTTCGCGCACTTTAAGGTTTGAAAAGCCAATCGATTCTCTTTGGGAGTGTAGTATTCGTTCTTTTGAGAACTCGAGGTCTCTTATTGATCAGATTCGTGGCTTTGTGTCAGTTATTATTACCAATTTTTATATAAGAAAGATTTTGAAGTGTTCAATAGTTTTAAAATAACGGAAGTAACATTATTATTATTAGGCATGACAAAGGTAAGAGAGTACTGTAGTACTTTTAGATTCTGTAGAATATATAAATATTTTAGATTCTGTAGAACATAAAAATATAAAAGTATTTTATAATCTGTAGAATATAAAAGTATAAGTTGCTTCCTTTAAATGATGTTTCCCAGCAGGAGTGCCGCGAAATTTCGGGAAACTCACAAACATTAAAAGTTTGAAAATTGAAAAGTTACTGAACATATGAGGCCCTCCAAGGAAGAAGTGGCTAGGCGACAAAAGTAAAAAACGCCAGGAAAGTTCAAAAGTTATGGCACTTTAAAACTGGTACAACTTCAACTGCGTTTTCTGGCGTTTTTTTTACTTTTGTCCTTAGCCATTTATTCATAGGAGGGTCTCATATGGGAACTTCAAATGAACCAAAACATTAATTACGTCCATACGAAAATTGTACAGACTTAGTTTCAAGTTACATGGCGTTGTGGGAGGTAGGGGAGGGGGGCAAAACTGGATGTTAAACAGTGAGAGTCTAAAATCATTCGGGTTGCCGCAAAAGAAGAACAGATGGCATTGGGGTGTCTTGAACCGGAAAAGGTTGTTGACACCAGTGAACTGTCAGGAAAAAATACCTATTTTCTTTTTGAACATATTAATTTGCAAACAAAAACTCTCACCAAATTTCTGTTTCCTCGAGCTAACTGTGAATGGATCTTTGGTTCTTTGTTAGCCTAGTTCTCTAGATTTCAGACCAGTCTTAACAGAAAACTACCATTTACTTCGCTTCTAAAGGTCCTCTCTTTTATAAGAAAAGACGTGAACTATCAGTTCATAAATTGTTATGAAGGAACATGCATTAAATATTTCATTTTATGATCCTTGTTTTTACATTTATTTTTAAAAATTTCAGTGTACCGTCAAGGTGGAAATTGTTTTAAAAAGTCAAAACTGAGGAAGCTTTACAATTCGTCTCCTATTTATTTATTATACATCTGCAAGTCGAAGGGTTGTTCAGAATTGAGAGTCAAAGTGGAAATTCAGAGTCAAAAGTCAAAGTTAAATTTAAAATTCAAAGTCAAGGTTGGTGTTAAAAGTCAAAGTGGAAATTTAAAATTCAAAGTCAAGGTCATTGTTAAAAGTCATTGTCGGAAAGTCAGTATAAAAACTTAAAAGTCAAAGCACATTTCAGAATTCGGTCGATTCTCCCTTTCAGACAGATTTCCAGTATGTTTTAAACTGTTTTGAAGAACTCGTTTCCTTCTGGAGAGTTATATTTGTTTTTAATATCGTAAACAAATATTTCATGTTTGTGAGACTGTTTAATGTCCTTCTTAACATCTATAAAGGCCTAATATGACCAAGGTACCTACAGATTTTCGTGGTATCCGAACCACTATCCCACCAACAAAGATCCAGAAAAGCATACGAATCGTTGAAATCTGAAAACCGAACCGGGACTATAACCATGGACCTTTAGCTTAACAGTTCGGCACTCTACCACTACGCTACCCTGGCGGGGAAAAATAATAATAATAATAATAATAATAATAACCCATAAAATGCTGGAAATGTGTAAATATGCTGTTTTTATGATAGTTTTGGGCTTTTTAAAATGAAAGAGTGTGATGTATTGTGTGTATATGCAATTTTTAGTTTATATGGCGTTACATTTATCACTTGAGGGAGTTTATTGAAGTATTTGCTTTCGTAATGTTCATTTTAACAATGGTTTCCGCTTCCCTAACATTTTGTCCAATAGTGCAGTCGTTCAATACATGCTATTTTTATTTTTTACAATACACTGTAAACAGTAAAGTTCGTAAAGCATTCGAGTCGAGGTACCTAAATGGCTTTTTTGTAGCTTAAATGTTCGAAGTAATAAACGGTTTCTAACACTGATCGTATAGATTCCCTTTTTTGGGATATTGGGTCAAAGGTCAAAGGTCAAAGGTCAAAAAGAGAGCCAGTAAATTCTCCGTTAGTGAACGAATATAAATGAATAATGAGTAAATGAATACGAATGAATCAATCAATGGATAGATAATGAATGATTGAATGAATAATATATATAAATTTAGGTGCTCATCTAACGATTGAAACAAGGCACTTTGTTTTTCCCCCCAAATTCCTATAGCCATCCCCCGATATTCCCCGCAGCCGCTCTCACGAGCGGACATCAGTGGACATACACAACGTATGACATCCTCCATCCCCGGGAGTAGCGGAGACCACTCTCCCTCACCCTCACAGCTTTAGTCAAAACTCCCACGCCTTGCCCTCTCCTTCTTGAGCAAATTTTTCGCTCACCAATCTTTATACTCGTATAATATTGTTTATAAATGGCACGGAAATGGGTAACCAATTCCTACAGTTTGGCAAGGTTTGCAACAATGCAACCGATGAATCGAGGACAAATTAGATGTGATCGTTGTCAATTTCTCTCTGATTTGAACTGCCTGGATTGTAAAGATGACGATCTCACTCTTATAGCAAATCATACAAATGCCAAACAACTAAACGGAGTAAAATATTTCTGTGAAAAATGTATAACGGAAATGAATTCGTTTACGGTTTATAAAATAGAAAGAGATACTGAAAAGCAGCGAAAGAAGAGAATATAAGTGATAAACAGAAAGAAACAGGAAAGGAGACGGAAAAAAAGTGAAGCAGATACAAACATGGCACATGTCGGAATACCGACACACAAAGACGGCGAAAAAATTATTTGTAACAAAAGCACTAAAAGAAACAGACGTAGATCAGTTACAGAACACCAGCGTAAATAGCGAAAAACAAGTGGGAAATCACGATAATAAAATGAGGTTATCTTCGAAAAGGGACATGAAACAAACAACTAAAACAAAGGCCCCAGGTGATAATGTGATAACGTGGGAAGAACTGTATGCATATATATATATATATATATATATATATATATATATATATTTTGTGATTTTAGTGCATACACACACATATATATATATATATATATATATATATATATATACTATGCAAAGGAAGAAAGTGTAGACACCAATCGACTAGGGAAGTACTCCGGGGGGGGACGTTAGGCAGGAGACAGGGAGTGCTGGAACTCCCGTTTCTCCTGTCACTGTCCTCCTTAGCTACTCTTTTTCCGTGTCTCATCTACCTTGTGAACAGTGCAGTATGCTCTGAAATGCATATTTCTCCCTCTATTCATCACTACACATACATGCATCTTGCACACTACATATTTTCCAAATTAAAAGAAAAGTACATTTTTAACAGCCTCAGAGACCTTGATTTCGACTCTTTCCTTTCCCGTCTATGGGTGGTATTTTTGCGGGCATTCGTCTTTGACCCCTCCTTCCTGCATAAGGAAAAAGGGCTTTTGCAGATATATGGAAGGACAGTGTATATATGAGCACCCCATCATGCGCAATTTCTATTATAATAACGGTCACTGTAAATTTATCGACACCTGCAAATTTTATCATCCCACCATTTGCAAGTATTATGCAAGGCAGGGGGTCTGCAAATATGGTAAGAAATGTTACCATCATCACCTCCCAACAAACTAAGGGATGATAGGAAAAACGGTAAGAAACCTGTTAGCAAGGAGCAAATTTTTTCGACATCACAGACACAATACAGCTACTAAGCCTCATTCAGTATATACAGTACAGTCGACACAGCTGAGAACCTCCGAGCCGATCCGTTACCAAACAAGAAACTACCAGAACAGGTAACGGAGCTTTCTTGGAGGACTATAGAAATATAAAACACGCGATACTGAAGGAAAGTGAATTCGGAATACTCGATGGACAACGCAAAACAGGAAACATACAGTAAATATAGTTCTGGTAAATATCCAAGGGTTAAGATCGAACCACACGATAAACAAAATTTCATACCTGCAAGGATTTATGGAAGAAACAAGGACTGACATCGCATGCCTCACAGAAACACGTCTTAAAGATTGCCAAGGAGATTGTGAAAACTGGGAATACTGCATACATAAAAAAGAAATAAAAATTGATGGTTACAACATACTACGAGCTGACAGAACAGAGATACGAAAAGGTGGTTGTGCTATAATACACATACGTGAACACGTGAGAGCCCTATGACAGAGACAATAATAAATAAATCAAACAACTACGTGGAGCTCTTAGCAGTAAAAATTGAAAAACTTAACGTGATACTAATAGTCATCTATAGACCTCCGAACACTCCAATTGCAAAATTCTCTGAAGCCATTGCCGACATCAGAAACCTGATAAAGTTCTTAGACATCCCATCCCCAAATATAATACTCTGCGGTGAGTATTTATAAAATACAAAAGAATGGGAAGAAATGTGCATATACACCAGGAGAAAGGGGCACAAGAGAAGATGAAGAGCAAGCAAAAATGTTGATAGCTCTAACAAATTAATTTACTGTATGTTAACACAGGAGATAACAGATGATACCAGAAAAAATTAACTGCTTGGATCTGGAATGCACGAATAACACCAAATTAATTAATTATATAAAAATAACACCAACAAATATCTGAGACCACAACGTTATCGAGGTATCCACTGATATGGCGAGAACACTGAAAGAAAATACTCATACTAAAGAGAGAAGCAAATTTGGGATTTTTAATCTAAACTCTAAGACTATAAATTGGCAAGAAATCAGATCCCATATGGCACAAAACAGTCTTAGAGGATAAGACAACCGAAGAAATGCTCATAACCTTGGAAAAAAAGACGCTGGAAATCTTAGAAAAATATGTTCCGAAAGTATAGCCAAAGGGAAAGAGGAACTATTTCGAGAAGCAAAAGCGAACCCTATTCCGCAAGAGAAGGAGAATAGCCACAGAAAACAAACTCAAAAAACGTGATACAATTAAAATTGGAAAGTATAGACAAGGAAATACAAGTCCTATTTAAGGGCATTCAGAGAGAGAAGAGGAAGATGCGATGAAAACAATAAAGGTTAACGCAAAATAGTTCTATAGGTTCGCGAAAAGAAAAACAAAAATGCGGACCACTGTCGCACCTTCAAGGAAAGAAAATAATGAGCTAACTAATGATGTAAGAGAACTATCTGAAATACTGAGAACTCAATATGAATTGGCTTTTAGTATCCCAAACAAAGACAAAGCGAACGAAAGCTACAGACAAATGAAATCATATTCAGTTGCAGGCCCGGACAAATGGAATGCCTTGTTGATTAAAAACTGTAAGAACGAAATAGCTACACCCCTTTATTGGATATGGAGAAGATCCCTGGACACGGGGAAAATACCGAACACACTAAAAAGAGCGAACATTGTTCCTATATACTCGTATAAAGGGAGGGATAGGTCTCAAGCAAAGAACTATAGACCGGTGTCACTGACATCACATCTCTCCAAAATATTTGAAAGAATAGTCAGGGAGAAAATATATGACTTTTTGGAGAGACAGGAAAATTTCAATGAGAACCAGCACGGATTCCGATCAGGAAGATCGTGCGTATTACAACTAATAGAGCGCTATAACAATGTCATAGACGCGATTGAGGGCAATGATAACTACACGGGTTTTGTTAAAACTTTTGATAAGTGTGATCATGACATAATAGCACATAAAATGAAACACATGGGAATAACGGGCAAAGTGGGCAAATGGATCCACAACTTCCTCAGAACCATTATACTATGACTCAGGGAACGGCACCAAGCCGTAAAAATCCAAGGTATATCATCATCATAAGAATCGGAAGTACTCTATGCAGCTCAGTTCCACAAGGAACAGTATTAGCCCCACTCCTATTCATATCATGCTGACAGACATAGGCAATGAAGTAGACGACAACAGTACAGTAACATCCTTTGCTGACGATACAAAGATCAGCAGAAAAATGGGCACTGCAGAAGAGGTGGAAGCCCTTCAGAGGGACACAAACAGAATATACAAATGTTCAGAAGAAAATAACATGAATTTTAACACCGAGAAGTTTCAGCTCTTGAGATATGGAGGAAATGAAGAACTTAAACAGACATCATACTATGCCCCAGAGAGACAGGAAACTCAGAGAAGCATGAAAGCAAAAGATTTAAAGGTAATAATGATTGATGATGCAAAATTTGAAACACAGAATCAGATAGCAATAAACAATTCAAAAAGAGTTACGGAAAGCAACTGAGAACCTTCAAAAGAAGGGACGAGAAGGTAATGATTCCCCTGCTGAAAACACTGATCATACCAAAACTTGAATACTGCTCAGTATTGACGTTCTCATACAAAATAGAAATTAATAAACTTGGAGTCCAGAGGAATTTCACAGCCAAGATTGTTGGTTGCAAAGAACTCAACTACTGGGAAACACTACCTATGTAAATTAAATATGTATTCGCTAGAAAGAAGAGAAATATACACCATAATTTATATATGGAAAATGATCGAAAAACTGGTACCTAACCTCAAACTAAATCCAATTAACAGCCAGGAAAAGTAGAATGTGTAATGTTCCCAAACTAAATGCCCGACAACGGACACCCTCAACACTGAAGGAAAATAGCTTGGTTGTCAGGGAGCCAAAACTTTTGAACCAGCTTCCAAAGGATCTCAAGAACGTGACGGGAGTCAAAGTTGAAATCTTCAAAGAGAAGACTAAATGCCTGGCTCAGGACGGTACCAAATGAGCTGGGTGTGCTGGTTAAGTGCGATGGAGATGGCAAGAAAGCGACTTGCCCCTTCATTAGGCCAGGCCTAGAGGTGGGTCCACCAGTTTGACCTTTGTATGAAGAGAGACCGATGCACGGAACTTTTACCAGGTATATATATATATATATATATATATATATATATAATATATATATATATATATATATATATATATATATATATATATATAAATTCCAATGATATCATGCATTGCAGTGTATGCGATACTTTTCAAAGCAACTATACAAGGCCAGGAATGATCCTAGGCTAGAACAGGAAGGCCCTAGCCCTAGTCAGCGCTATGTCAGTAAGGATGGAATATAGCAATGAAGAAAAAGTGTATCTTGTATCGTGGGCTATTTCTTATACTAATTGTGAAGAAAGTTTGCCTTTATTTCAACAAAAATATAATAACGCACTACCGAATGCAACCACTCTTCGATACTGGAAGTTCAAACTTTTGGAAACAGGGAGCCGAAGATGGTACTGTGGCACTGGAAATGGCTAAAATAGCAGTCAGATAAATTGCACTTAATAGGGAGACCAGTGGTTTGCCAGCAAATGGTGGGATACAACTAGAAACACCGGAACGGGAGTGGTCGTGCGGGATAATATATATATATATATATATACGTTAAAATTACTAAACAACTAAACATTAATGTTACAGTACGTCCAGATGTCTAAGTTGCAATCGCTGATCGACATATCATTAAAGTATCAGTAAAAATGACTGGTACAGGATCCAACAAATCATATAACATTGGATGTCGCTTCAACGTTTGAGCTCTGACTGCGTCACTTCACGCATAAAAAAGTCAGGGTGTGACTCATGCAATTTCAATCAGTATATATATAGATATGTTCGTCTTCTACAAAGTTTTGTGTTGTGAAGTGCATTTCACGCATTTGTTTTGTGTTTTATATTTAACCGTACAAATATTTCTTATGTTTGTTGCCTGTAGCAAAATTTAAAATGCTAAATCTGATTTTTCGAAATGTCCAGGAAATGTGTGAATGAATCCGACTCTTTCTGTTATGTTTGCGGGGAAGTAGTGTTGAAAGCTCTGAGAAAAAGCATTACTCCCCTAATAAAAAAAACTTACAAAATTTACTTCGGATGTGAAATTGGGGATCAGGACGAGAGTTGGGCTCTTCATATCTGTTGCAAACATTGTGCGATGATGACTCTTGGAGCTTCGATAAACAGCGAGCGATAGTCGGTGTCATTTGCAGTTCCCATGATGTGGAGGGAGCGTAAAGATCATGTAACCGACTATTTTTGCTTAACTAACATTTGTAGTTTTAACTCTAACAATAAGAATAAAATTGTGTATCCGAATTTGCCTTCTGCTATACGACCGGTAGCACATTGTGAAACATTTCCAGTTCCAAAACCTCCCGAGTCCTTTACTTTAGAATATGATGACGATGATAATGATGATGAAACAGCTGATGATGTGCCACGCAGGGATGAAGAATACCAACCTCCTACTTCGTCAAACGAGCCTCATTTAATTACTCAGCCTGAATTAAATGATGTGGTACAAGATTTAAATTTGTCTAAGAATCAAACAGAGCTCCTAGAGTCTAGACTACAAGTCTGGAACTTGCTAGCTAACGATGCTAATATTTCTGTCTTTCGGAAACGCCAAAAGAACTTAACTATATATTTTTCTATGAGCGGAGATCTTTGTTTTTGTAATGGTATTGATGGTTTGATGGTGGCCCGAGGGCAGTGGTACTCATTGCGCGGCTCGTGATGGCCTAAGTGGCGGTTCTCGATGCATGGAATGAGAGAGAGAGAGAGAGAGAGAGAGAGAGAGAGAGAGAGAGAGAGAGAGAGAGAGAGAGAGAGAGAGAGATTTGGATATATTCAATTTATATAGGATCGTCATCATAAAAGAACAGCTGATGAGCTGTATATATATATATATATATATATATATATATATATATATATATATATATATATATATGTGTGTGTGTGTGTGTGTGTGTGTGTGCGGGTCTCTCAGTGTGTATGTTCTGAAGTGGCTCCCTTAAAAAACTTAGTGAAAAACACTGCCTTAGGGCATGAGCACAACCCACAAGAATGGCGACTGTTCACTGATTCATCGAAACTGAATTTAAAGGCTGTTCGCTTACACAGTGACAACATCTACCCATCAGTTCCTATCAGACTCGCAGTCCACATGAATGAGTCGTATGAAAATATGGAATTACTTCGCAAAATTATAACTGACACAGTTGTGGAAATCTCAAGGTAATTGCGCTGTTTCTTGGTATGTAACTCGGATACACAAAATACTGCTATTTCCTTTGCGAGTGGGATATCCGAGCAAAGCATTCTCATTACAATGTTAAGGACTAGCCACGGCTCTAGCTCTAATTCCAGGACAAAAAAACGTTACGCATCGAAATCTGGTTGATCCCCAAAACTCTACTTGCCACCTCTTCATATCAAATTAAGTTTAATGAAGAACTTTGTAAAAGCCATGGACAAAGAAGGAGCTGGCTTCTAGTATTTGAAAGGAAAATTCCCTCGTGTCACAAAAGCAAAAATAAAAGGTATTTTCGCTGGTACTTAGATCAATGAGCTGATGAAAGATACTGTTTTTGATGGAATCTTAAATGAATTTGAAAATAGAGCCTGGACCGCCTTCAAAGCAATTACTCAGAACTTCTTAGGTAACTGTCGATCACCAAACTATGCTGAACTGGTTGATGAGCTCCTTCAGGCTTAAAATACTGGGCTGCAACATGTCTCTTAAAATAAATTTTTTGCATTCCCACTTGTAATTTTTCCAACCAAACCTCGGAGACATCAGCGACGAACACGGAGAGCGATTCCACCAAGATATCTCGACGATGGAAAAGTGGTATCAAGGCAAGTGGAATCCTAGTATGATTACAGATTACTGTTGGATGCTTATCAGGTAAGCCAAAGATGTATCATATAAGCGTAACTCATCAAGCAAGAAATTTTAGGTGAGTCTGTAATATTTAATATTACCACTCAGTTTGTCTTATTTTCATGTTTTTGTAAAACAAAAATGATCATTTCCTCAAAAACTGTGGGTGACGGAAAAATTTCACTATATTTTCGAAATCAGCACTAAAAAGTCAGTAAGGAACACCCAACACTACCAGAGGAACAGAATCTTTGTTGAACAGTGTTATTCAGGACTCGTTTCCTTTGATACGGAGAGAGACGATGGATGGAAAACGCTATTGTTGCCAGGTATCGAGAGACAAAGTTTTGCCACAGTTTACTAATGGCGTTGGCAGGAATTGGCTTTATCAACATGATGGAGCGCCACCACATTACTCTGCAGTTACCTGTGAGATTCTGGATACGAACCTTGATAGTGTGGCCAGCCAGATCACTTGATTTAACCCCATGTGATTTCTGGCTTTGGGTTCATTTGCGTGACAAACACTACACTCCTGGTTTCATCTATCCAAATGTGAATGCCTTTTGTCGCATAATAAATGAAAAACTGAAAAGGATCCCACGCAGTATGATCTGAAGAACAATGAATAGTTTCACAGAAAGAATCCACAAATTTATCCTAGCGGATGGAGAACTCTTTGAAGATTAAATTACAATTTAACAAAATATTTGTATGAATAAAATAATTCTTGTAGACATTTTGTTTGATTTGTTTCATCATTTGAACACTTATCTGTATAATGTTGTTAACTAAATAGTTGTATGTATAAAATCCTTAAAGACTTTTCTCCCACCCTATATATATATATATATATATATATATATATTAGTGATGTAGGTCACATCCGCATCCGCATCCGCGGAACATCCGCACATTTTCTCGCATCCGCATCCGCACCCGCATCCGCACTTTGGACTGCGGATGTCGTGCGGATGTGGACCGTTGAGATAAAATGTCATTAATAAGCGGAAATTATCAAATTTTACTATATTAATAGAACTACAGTAGTTCATTGTGCGCAAAAGTGATGCAAGCGACAAGACGAGAGGCTGTTCTTGTATGAAGTTACTCTCTTGCAACCTACTTAGATCCACGTTACAAAGCTAAGTTATTTTCACCTAGTACATTAGAACGAGTTAAATCATCACTTGGCAAAGCAGTTGAAGAGCTTCAATCTCTTGAATCTGTCGCTTCGCCACCCACCAAAAGAATAAAAGTTTCAGTGACAGAACCAACACCTTCAACAAGCAAATCTATCACAGAATCTGTCTCTCAGTTTCTTGAGTCAAGCAGCAATGACGAGACCTACGCGATGTCAAAAGATGTAGTAAAAATGATCGAGAGCTATCACCAAGAAAAACGCCTGGCTGCATGTGACAATCCTATTAGTTGGTGGAAAAATACGCAGAATATCTATCCATACTTGAGTAAACTTGCAAGGAAACATTTAGCCTGTCCTCCAACAAACGTACCAAGCGAGAGATTATTTAGCAGTGCTGGATTAATATATGATGAAAAGAGAAACAGACTGGCAGCAGAAAAGGCAGAAAAATTAATGTTCCTTAAGCATAACCTTCCTATAATTAAGTTTGAACATTAAACGATGAACATCTTAGTTTACTTTATTTTAATTACTCATTTATAAATATGCCTAATAAAACTTTAAACTTAATATAAATAGTTATCAAGCTAATTAAAGATCTCTTTCTACAAGGGTGGAGGTTGGGGAAAGAGGTTGGTGGGATGCATTTGAGTTGGGTTCACGTCCCGCATCCTGGTAACACAATTATGGTTTCTAATTGTGGCTGAAACTCAACAAAATATAACGAATTTATTTGCAGACGAATTCACTAATTGATTTCTATATTAGTTAGATGCTTGATATTATTTTATATGTTCAGAGAAAAGTACAGCAATTATTGTACAATTAATCAATTATACTACATTATAGCTACAGCTCTCTCTATATAATAACTTATTATATACGTTAAACACAACAAATCTCGAATATATCCTAAAAAATAACGAAAATGTAGACATCCGCATCCGCATCCGCGGATGTTGAAATCAAACATCCTCATCCGCATCCGCATCTGCGGATGTGAAAAAAATGACATCCGCTACATCACTAATATATATATATATATATATATATATTTTGAACAAAAATGCCCCCACCAGGATTCGAAGCCGAGACCTCCTGAGCAAGAATCCCAAGCGCTACCACAATCCCTTAGTGGGGACATTTTTGTTTCATACAAATAATAAGGAATTAAAAATTAAAAAATTACTAAATATATGGCAACTTCAAATAAAGAAAAAACATTTACGATTTGTAACGTCCACACGAAAATTATATAGACTCAGTTTGAAGTTGTTGTTGTTGTTGTTGTTGTTGTTTAGCAGATCAGCCCACCCTGATCGAGCAAGCCGGCGGCACGCAGGTAACGATCGCCCTCTCCAGAGTGGACCAGAGGTTCAGCGCACTAGTGATGTTGTGTTGTGTTGTGTTCGTTGTTGTGCTAGAGCGGCACAGTCTGTCATAATGTATTCAATTGTTTGTCGTGTGTCCTGGCACAGGTGGCAGGTGTCGTCTGTGGAGTTGTCTAGTCTGTGTTTATATGTCTGTAAATTGGGGGTGAGCCACATCGGAATCGTGCTAAGTTAACTCGATCCGATCTGCTCAGGCTGATCTCTGACCTGTTAATGGGTGGCGGCTTCGCACCTAGGACCGCATTCCGACCGAGTCGTGTCAGTGCTTTGTGGGTTAGGTGTGTGTGTATGTGTTTTCTGTACTGTGTGATGTTTGTGGGGCGTGGTATGGAATAAAGTATTTGGTTATAATGTCTCTCTGGTGTTACCTTAATGGTGCGAGGTGTTGGTGCATGATTGTACATGTAGTGGCAACGGTGTTGTGGGTTAGTTGTCGCTGCTGCCATGAATTGTGTTCCCCTCATGTCTAAATGTTCCCTAACTTTCAGTATTTTTGTTTCTGTGTGCAGGTGTTCTATTGGTGTTGTTTGAGTGCATCCTGTAATGATACGAAGTGCGTTGTTTTTTATTGTCTGTAAGGTGTTTATGTGTGTGTTTGAGATAATGGGTGCCCAGCATGGGCTAGCATAGTCCATAACTGAGCGAATATATTGTTTGTATATGAGTGATGTTGTTTCCTGCTGGTGTCCAAAGTTTGTGCCTGTTAGTACCCCGTTCGGAAAAAGCTTGTTTTTGGATGACTTGGCATTAAATGTGACATGTGAGTATCTTCCTGAAAGATAGTTGCTCAGCCACCTTTTGGTGTTATTGTGCAGGTTTGTGTTGAGTATTTTGTTTATGAGAGGGAAGCGTGGGATAGCATCAAATGCTTTACTAATGTCTATTGTTGCTAATAGTGTACGTTGAGCTGGTCGTCTGGAGTTGATGCCATCCATGATGTGCTGCGTGAGGTTAGTGAGTAATGTCGTGGTTGAGTGGTGAGGTCTGAATCCATGTTGAGTAGGCGATAGTGGAATGTGTGGGTTGGTGATTTGTAAGATTAGTCTTTCTGTTACTTTGGAAGGTGTGCATAGTAAAGTAATGGGTCTATAGGAAGCTGGTTCTGTTGGATTTTTGTTTGGTTTGAGTAGTGTAATAATTTTACCTTGTTTCCATATGTCAGGAATAATACAGTGTTGGTATGAATATGGGCTGATATTTGTGAGAGCTAGTATTCCTTGTGGGCCCAAGTGTTGAAGGTGTATGTTAGATATGTTGTCTGGTCCAGTAGCCTTCGAATTCTTAATGTTTTTGATGATCTTGGTGGTCTGGTCTGTATTGAAGGGTGTAATGGTTGTGTCGAGTCTATAGGTTTTCTTGTGTCTGGCTGTTTGTCTGTCTGCATGTTTCTGGTTGTTGTCTCTGTTTAAGTGACTTATCTTTGCGTAGTGATTAACTAGAATGTTAGCTTGTGTGTATGTTGGGATATTATTTTGGCTGCGACAGATAGCCGCGTGTGAGGTGTGAATGCCGCTGTTAGAGTGGGTAATGCTGTTTATAGTCTTATATAGCCTGGATGTATCTGTGGAGTGGTTTAGTGTTGTTATGAATTCCCTGAATGTTTCTGTTCGTTTTTCTTTGAGTTTGTTGTTTATTTCTGTGTTGAGCTGTTGTATCTGCTGTTTTATGGCTTCTGTGTGTGGGGTTTGTGTGTTATATTTGAGGTTGTTACGTTGCCTTATGAGGTGGGCTATTTCTCTAGTGTAATTTGGGTTGTATTTCCTAATGTTACCCTACCCTTGGGTATGAATTTGTTTGCATTATTGATGATCTGATTAAATGTCTTGAGTGTTGTATTGATGTTTATGATGGGTGTGCTGTTTAATGTGGTGAATTGTTCCTCAGTCTGTATTTTGAACTGTTCCCAATCAGCTTTCTTGTAATTTCTGTAAGTGTGCCTAAGGCTGTTGGGGCAGAGTGTAGAATGTGTTGTAATGATGATGGGCAGGTGATCTGATGACAGTTGTTTTTCTGTTCTCCATTGTGTATGTGTTGCTAGTGAGGGGGAACAGAACGTTATGTCTGGGGAGGAGTTTGAGTATCCTGCTTGATGTGGTATGTGTGTATGTTCTTCTGTATTGTTAAGAATGAAGAGGCTGTTTAGTTGTGTGGCTATGTTGGCGCCTCTGGTGTTGCTTTGGTTGTGCAGGTACCAACTAGTGTCATTGGCGTTGAAGTCTCCTCCCAAGATGCCATTAGTGAGAGAGACCAGATTGTGTAACTGTGGATTGTAATTGGCTGGCACCTGAGGTGAACTATCTGGTGGGATGTAAATGTTGATTAGTGTGGTGTTGTGTTTTGCGAGTGTTTTAATGTTAACTGCCTGTATTTCTATCGTGTTTCTGCTTGGATTGTGTTTGTAATGTTTTTGGGTAGCATCAGTGTAGCTAATGCTTTACGTATGTAAGTGATGAGTCCACCCCCTTTACCCCCAGTACGATCTTGACGGATCGCCGTGAAGTCAGGGATGGTGGTGTTTTGTGTGTGCGTTTTAGTTTTGTTTCTTGTATAAGTGCTATGTGAATGTTTTGTTTGTGTACGAATTCCCTAAGCTGCTGATTTTGTTTGTGAGGCCATCTACGTTGTACTGTAATATGTTAATATTATACTTCTGTATGTGTCTCATGGTGCTATTGTGTCTATGTCTTTGTGTATGGTGACATGTGTAAGTTGTAGTGGGGCCTGGATTAATCTTAATGTCGCCAGAGAGTAAGAGTAGTTCGGGAGCACGCAATTGCTCCCTGTAATTGAAAAAATAGCACGCTGAGAATAGGTCCGGCCCCGGGGCCGATCGGCACTCTGACCGTGCCACGCAACAGGCCGTCGACTGCCAGTCTGGCCAACCGTAGACAGCCCGCTGCACGGAGATTTGAGGAGTTTGGCCACCAGCGCGTTGATGTTTTGGTTTGACGTCGCCTCTTCTTCGCGTTGACGTGTCCCGCGCTGGAGGATGCAGCCACTGTTAGAAGCTTCCTCCTCGTCAGCTGCTAACACTTTTTTCACGTTGTTCTAGCTACCTGTTCAGAGGTTTTTTATAAACAAATCTGTTTTTCCTGCTCAAAACGCTCTTTCTAATTTTAAAATTGATTAGTCAAGGAAGAAATGTTGACTTCTATTTTGCGGCAACAGTTGATGATATTTATGTTACTTATATTTATGAGATAGTTGTTCGGAGCAGTGACTATGTAGGCCAATGGAACACCTTAAATAGTGTTTGTAGGTTATTTGTAGCGGTGTCGATGTTGTTGTGGGTGGATGTTAGAGTGATGTCATCTGCATATGATAAGGTAAGCTTGTTATCTATGGGTGCTGGAATGTCATGCATGTATAAGTTGAACAGTGTTGGTGAGAGAACAGAGCCTTGAGGGACCCCGTTCGGAAAAAGTCTGTTTTTGGATGACTTGCCATTAAATGTGACATGCGAGTATCTTCCTGAAGATATTGCTCAGTTTGAAGTTACGTGGTGGTGTGGGAGGTGGGGGGAGGGGGAGAAAAGGAAACTGGATGTTTAAACAGTGGGAGACAAAAATCGTCCGAAGTGCCGCAAAAGAAGGACAGATGGCTTTGGGGTGGCTTGAGCCGGAAAAAGGTTAAGAATCATTGCGTTGAAAATAGATATATGTATTTTTTTTCACAGTTCGAATATTTAATAAAATGAAAAGCAGTATCCTCTTCATCATTTTAAAACGTAGAAATAAATTATGTGTGTTATTCCATATAATATATATATATATACATATACACACAAACTCAGAATGGTCCCCCGAGAAATTTATATGTCAAACACAGACCGTGCATGGAACAAGGAACTCTTCTGGGAAAACTAAATCCACCATAGTCCGAACAAGCAATGGTAAATGACAAATACCATCAGTTTTTTCTTTTTTTCATGATGCTACCCGACGTGGGCAACGGTCTCTCGCAGAGAGATCCCAATAAATATAGCTCCCTCACCAACTATCTGCAAGCAGACAGGATCCAGCTTTGGGACATGGACCTAGGGTTTAAAGCAAAGCCTATCCCTACATTCAGAACCTCTATATAAGTAAAAGACTCGTTGCATTCACGTCGGATTGAATAAACAAAGAAAAAGGGGTACTATTGTATTTTTAGCCCAAAAAAAAAAAACCAAAACTTAAAACCTCAACCGGGACATTGAGCGTCCACTTTCAAGGCACGTAACACGTCCGTTTAATATACACAAACTCAGAATGGTCCCCCCGAGAAATTTATATGTCAAACACAGACCGTGCATGGAACAAGGACTCTTCTGGGAAAACTAAATCACCATAGTCCGAACAAGCAATGGTAAATGACAAATACCATAGTTTTTCTTTTTCATGATGCTAGCCCTCGTGGGCAACACGGGTCTCTCTCTTTGCGAGAGACCCGTTGCCACGTCCGGGCTAGCATCATGAAAAAGAAAAACTATGGTATTATTGTCATTTACCATTGCTTGTTCGACTATGGGGATTTAGTTTTCCTAGAAGAGTTCCTTGTTCCATGCACGGTCTGTGTTTGACATATAAATTTCTCGGGGGACCATTCTGAGTTTGTGTATATTAAACGGACGTGTTACGTGCCTTGAAAAGTGGACGCTCAATGTCCCGGTTGAGGTTTAAGTTTTGGTTTTTTTGGCTAAAAATACAATAGTTACCCCTTTTTCTTTGTTTATTCAATCCGACGTGAATGCAACGAGTCTTTTACTTATATAGAGGTTCTGAATGTAGGGACTAGGCTTGCTTTAAACCCTAGGTCCATGTCCCAAAGCTGGATCCTGTCTGCTTGCAGATAGCTGGTGAGGGAAGCTATATTTATGGGATCTCTTTGCGAGACCCGTTGCCCACGTCGGGCTAGCATCATGAAAAAGAAAAACTATGGTATTTGTCATTTACCATTGCTTGTTCGGACTATGGTGGATTTAGTTTTCCCAGAAGAGTTCCTTGTTCCATGCACGGTCTGTGTTTGACATTATATATATATATATATATATATACTGTATATATATATATATATATATATATATATATATATATATATACACACCTATATATACTGTATATAAAACAATTCTTTAGGTATTCATATTACCTTAAAAATGTTGTGCCGATTACATGAAACAGATGATAGATAGACAGATATTATTATTATTGTTATTATTATTAGCAAAAAACCCAGCCCAAAGCCGCTACGAGCAGGACATTTTGGTAGTCCCTGCGGAAGGCTGTTATTACTCTTTGGTCAATACATATTTACTGTACAGTCATGGTATTACTATGGGTTCGTATTATAAGCTAGAATATTGTTCAGGAAACATATTTTATTCTTGACAAAGAAGAATGCTAGCGTGAATGTAAAAATTAAGTTTTCAGAACATTCCCACATTTTTTTTTTTGACACAATAGTCAAACAATAAAATGTAATGAAAATTATTTTAAGAAAATTTTAAGCGAGTTACAGGTTAACATTTACAATTAGCCCATGAATCACTTAAATTTTAAATGTAACTTCACAGGTTTTACTTGAAACTCACGAAGCAGTTAAATTTCAATTACAACTTGTCGCATTTTTTTTTTTTTTTAGCGATCATGGCTTTCGATGCGTAGCTAAAAATTTTAATAGTTACGTTCTTTTGTAAATGTATTCACCAACTTGGTCTTCTTCACTCCACGAAAGTGTATGAAACTGTTTTAAAAGCGTGTTGGGACTAGGTTTACTCGTAAACTTCATTGACAGGAAAGTGTATATTTTTCTAATAGCCAGAAAAGCAGATCAACAAATTCATGAAAGTAACCATCAAAATTTTGAGTTTCACATCACAAGACCATTGGGATAAATTTTCTGGGGAACATCCGATCTGAAAAAAAAAATTGCTAAAAACCCCAGGGATCCCAGAGTGTGTTGTCACCAAGTTTAAAAAAAAATGGGTCCACCTATTTGGACCTGAAAAGGAGACAGACAAACAGACAGACGATGAATTATGGTACGTGACTATTATTATTATTATTATTATTATTCCTTGCCTATCTATTGTAAATTATTTTCTTAACAACTTTGGCATAAATAATTTTTTGTTTCAGTGGGTGTTCGACTATTAACTACGTAATTTAGCGAAGAAAATAATATATTTGTAAGAGCAAATATTGTTCCGTTGTTTAATAAAAGGACCATAAAGTTCGTATACAAAAATTTACACTATTATTGCGAAGGAAAAACATTTATGCGAATTTCACGACAATGAAATTACTTTCGTTTAATTAAATTCGAAAGTTATTTTATAAATATAAGGACCAAACAAAATAATAAACATTAAAAATAAATCCGATTCTTAAAACAAGGAACCTTTCATTTTACATTCCTTAAAATGAAGAGCATTTAAGTATTATTAATATTTTATATATATGAAATGTGTGTGTGTGTGTGTGTGTGTGTTTGTGTTTTTTCTCGCCTTCCCCTACAGAATCGCGACAATTTTTAGGATATACCCCACACCCTATCGCGACACGAACGTGCGTATCTTTATAAATGCTATCTTTTATCGTGAAAAAAGGGGATATAATTAAGTTTAAGCTAAGTTAGGTTAGATTAGGTTAAGTTGGGTTAAATGTATTAGTTTTTTAGAGTGGGTAAATGTCGCGATACGAAATTGAATAGGTGAAAATGTCGCGCTTTTGTTCGATAGCCAAACTTGTGTGTGTGTGTGTGTGTGTGTACGCGCGCGCACACATAGGCAACTGGGAATAAGTAAGGTAGAGTGTTTGATAATTCACAGATATAATGGGGTAAATTTTTTTATGAGGTAACACTTCCGATAAGTCGGAAAATTAAAAAAAAAAAAAATGTATATAAAATATCGATAAATGTTTTAATGTGAAAAACTACATATGTTGGTCCTGATTAGGTTAGCTTACGCTGAGTTAGGTTAGTTGAGGTTAGGCCAGATTAGTGAGTACCTCACTATTTAATGATTTAACAGAAAACAACCTTCGAGTTCTCAGTCGCGTCAGAAACACTTATTACGCCAATCTCGGTTCGATGGCACTAAGGTTAGGTTAGGTTAAATTAAGTTTGGCTAACTAATTTTTTAGATATTTGAATTTTAAAAAGTTGGTACTTCGCTTATGCGGAGATACGCACACATATATATATATATATATATATGTGTGTGTGTGGTGTGTGTGTGTGTGTGTGTGTGTGTGTTCTTGGCTACATTACGAAACCTCGACATTATTAGGATGTACACCGAGCTCATCGTGACAAGAACGTGCGTGTAGCAACGACATTAGCGTTGTCGCTATAGTTTCAAATTTTTTTTATTATTGAAAATCACTAAATATTATTAAAAAAAAGGGATACAGCTGGTTAAATATCGTCACCCACAATTGAAAATATTGAAGTTTCTTTAAGATAACCAAACGTGTGTGTGTGTGTGTGTGTGTGTGTGCTACACACGCAAAACTATGAAAACTTAATGGCCATACATGATTGCGAACAAGGCATACATACGCTATTTGCTTTCCCCGTACATTTGTTTGATCCGATCGCTTCTTAGCCGTCGGAAGCCTTCTGCTTAAACATCGTAAATGCAAAGCATGGAAATACCACCAAAACGCCATAATAACTACTTTAATCTCAAGCTGCCGTAAACTAATGATGCGGGGCGCGTAATCAAACGCTGATTACCTCCTTTCCGCCTATCTGAATGAATTGGTACATAGCAAGATGAGCGTCCTGAGTGTACGATACCTTAGTGGTAGTGATGATGTGGCGTTTGTTTGGCAACGACGAGTATATACGAATATTTTGTATTAGTATCTATCTATATTTACGGATATTTATTTTAATAATTGTATGAATTCAAACTAATATTATTAAAAGAGTACCGTAATACTTCTCTCTAAGATTAAGCACTTACCTATATACCAGATTGGAGCGTAAAGGAACGTCACACTGGTTTGCTACACTGCGGTGTCATAGGTTCAGGAATTCTCGCGATCTGTGTTAAAAGACATTACGCGATGATTGCGGTTGTCAATGCAGATGGATGCGATGAACTTGGGAGAGTTCGCCAAAGGAAGGAAAGAAATATAAATTATTGATTGACTTTCTTTTCAAAGCTTTTTTCTTTAAAGTATTTCTTGAAAAGCATCATTAAAACGACCCGTTTAGAATCTTTGGTTGGGGAATATATATATATATATATATATATATATATATATATATATATATATATATATATATATATATATAATATATATGGTTTCGGTCGGGCAGATCATGCCTATCATAACTAATGGAACACTACACAACATTATTGATTCACTTGAAAGTAATGAAAACTATGATGTACTATACACAGACTTTGCTAAAGCGTTCGACAAGTGTGACCACGGAATCATAATACATAAACTGAAATATATGGGAATAACAGGAAAAGTAGGGAAATGGATATATAATTTCCTTAGTGAGCAGAGGCAAGTCGTTACAGTACAAGGAGTATCGTCATCAGAATCAGAGGTCCTCAGCTCGGTACCACAAGGAACAGTATTCTACAGATCTACAGAAGCTAAGGCTAACAAAGACCCTAAGATCCACTCTAAGGCTAGCCCGAGAGAAAGGAAAGAGTAGGGGGTTAAGAGAAGAGAAGAGAATAAGGGGTTAAGTAAGGAGCAACACCTATCATTCGTGGGTTAACATTCATTCAGAAAAAGAGGAAAAAAGTCTCACCATCATCATCCGCCGGCCACTGCCGACAAGTCAGAAAAATAGTCGGAGAAAATAGGAGGGGGGTGAAAGATGAAAAGAAGTAAAATAAGAACGCTTACAAACCATGCAAACACAGTCTTAACTCACTGTCATACCATGCAAACTACAAACATGCAAGTAAAGAGAGTTACAGACATGCAAAGAAAGGAGATAAGAAAAAAAAAAAAAGTAGGTAAAGTTAAACAAAAAGTGGGTTAGTTTACGCTACGAGCTACAACTACGTTCTTGTTAGTCTATTTTTTTTTTTTTTTTTTTTATTGCTGGCATCACACGCTGGCATGTCACAAGCTGGCATTCATCGTCAACAGACTCATCCTCGAGCACCACCACCAGAGCTCCTGTTGTTAACTTTCTTATTTAATTTTAAACAACGTTAACATTTTTAAAATGTCTGTCAAGACGGTTCTTAAACATATTAACGCTGGTAGAATGAACGACTGACGCGGGAAGATTATTTCATTTATCAATTACTTTAAACGTAAAGAAGTTTTTAGCGATATTAGTAATGAAACGTCTGCCACGCAACTTAAATCCGTTATTGCGAGTATTACTATTATCGAAAGTGAACAATTTATCAAAATTTACGTTATCGATGTTATTAACGATTTTGAAAACTTCAATAAGCTCCCCCCTTAATCTTCTAGTTTCGAGTGAATACAGGTCTAACTCTTTAATCCTATCTTCATAAGGCCTATTGCGCAATGACGGAATAAGTTTCGTGGCACGACGCTGAACCCTTTCTAACCTATCAATATCCTCACGCAAGTACGGGCACCAAAACTGAAAGGCATATTCTAAATGAGGCCTGACTAGGGACTTGTAAAGGGGCAATATAATATCCTTCGATTTAAATTCGAAATTACGCGCTATGAAGCCTAACATCCTATTAGCTTTTGCGCAAGACTCCAGGCACTGGTTCCTAACCTTTAAATCTTTAGATACGCGTACGCCTAAATCTACTTCCTCGTCAACGCTCGCTAACTCCCTATCATCCATCGTGTACGCGTAATTATTGTTGCGAGAACCTATATGCAAAACTTTACATTTATCTACGTTAAATTGCATCTGCCACTTATCCGTCCACTCCATAATCCTATCTACATCGTCTTGGATCCTATTTCTATCGTCCTCGTTAACAACCTTACCGCCTATTTTAGTATCGTCCGCGAATTTTGACACGTTACTAGGCAATCCTACATCTATGTCGTTAATGTAAATTACGAATAACAATGGGCCTAACACTGAACCCTGTGGGACACCACTACCTACATCTAACCACCCCGATTCACTACCATTAACTACGACCCTCTGCCTCCTAGCACGAAGCCATTTTTCTAACCAGTTAGCTACCTGACCGCGTATACCGTGCGCTTTAACCTTCGCAATTAGTCTCCTATGCGGAACTGTATCGAACGCCTTTTTAAAATCTAAATAAATAACGTCAGCTGCCCTATTCGCGCATCTATGCTAACTGACATAGATGAGGACGTTACCAGAGACAGTACAGTAACATCCTTTGCGGATGACACAAAGATCAATAGAAAAATAAGAAACCCAGAAGACAAAGGATCCCAACAAACCGACATAAACAAAATCTACAAGTGGACGGAAGACAACAATATGAAGTTTAACACCGAGAAATTTCAGCTATTACGGTACGGAAAAAGAGAAGACCTAAAGTGCATGGAATATTATACCCCAAATGGACAGGAAATTCAGAGAAATTCCAGAGCAAAAGATTTAGGGGTTGTAATGACAGATGATGCGAAATTTGAAACACAAAATAAGATAGCAGTAAACAGAGCACAGAGAATAACGGGTCAGACATTGAGAACCTTTAAACGAAGGGATAGGAATGTAATGATTCCTCTACTGAAAACCCTGATAATACCCAAATTGGAATACTGCTCGCTCCTAACATCCCCATATAAAAAAGAAGACATTAGACAGCTGGAGGGAATCCAAAGAAGCTTCACAGCCAAGATCAATGGGTGCAAAGAACTAAATTACTGGGAAAGGTTACGAGAACTAGACCTATATTCACTGGAAAGGAGGAGAGAGAGATACACCATTATTTACACTTGGAAAATAATGGAGAAACTAGTCCCTAATCTTACTCTGAATCCCATAACTCCCCAAACAACGGTGGAAAGTAGAAGCGGTAGACTATGTCGTATTCCCAAATTGAAGGCGAAACAGGGAACATCCTTAACTTTGAAAGAAAATAGTTTTGCAGTGAGAGGACCAAAACTGTTTAATCAGTTGCCCAAAGACCTAAGAAACACGAAGGGAGTTGCAGTGGAAATCTTCAAAAGAAGACTGGACGCCTGGCTCAGAAGAATCCCCGATGAGCCGGGCGTACCTGGCTATGTGAGGTGGAAAGCGCAAGAATCCAACTCACTACTTCACCAGGCCAACTCGAGAGGAGGGGCGACAAGCTTGACCTTCGCGAAGTGAGAAATCATCGCGCGGAACATTTGTAAGGTCAGGTAAGGTTATATATACACACCGGGTGATTACAAAGTCTTTGTGCAAATTTAAACTTTAATAACTTCTGATGTACACAGGATGCAAACAAACTGCAAACGCAATATGAAAGCATAATTATCAAAGCTTTCAACACACAACATTACAAATTTCTAGGCCTCAACATAACCACCATCTTTTTCGATACATCGTTCAGTCCGATTTCCAAAGACCTGAAAACATCCTCCAATTGCTGCCGAATGATTTCATGAATTGCATTTGTGTTCCTAGCCACGAGTTTATCCAATACAATTGCGCATTTTTGGGATAGAAACCTCACGAAGTTTGGTAACACGAAAAAGACTCACCAAAAATCAATATCTGGTGCGCTCTCAGAAAGTCATGCATCATTGGTCCTTTCTTTCTTCCCTAGAAACGTCGCAATTCAGATCAGAATCAATTTGAACTGGCAATGGGTGCATCCATGATGAATGAATGATGTGTTGATGCGCACGGTGCGCGCGCATTTTGTTGAGTCGTCTTTGGCACGAAAAAATTATAAAACTATACATGTAATCGATTTTTCCTCCGGTTGACCGCCACGATTAGGATTACGATTACAATTACGTGCTTCGCTGAAAAGCACTATCGCGATTACTGAAATAATATACAATCATTAAAAATGTAATCGATTACAGTCATCTTTCCAACTCTAGAACCTACAGTCAGTGGTGAACGTTACATTGCAATGTTGCAGAATTTCTTTATCACTGAACTAAGATGATTAAATCTTTCAAATAGCACCGTCTTTCAGCAAGCCGGTGCTCCCTTCCACTTTGTTTTGAATGTGCAACAGTTCTAGGATGAAAGTTTTCCCAGCCAAGTGGATCGGTAGAGGTTGACTAATTGCTTGACCACTTCGTTCACCTGACCTGTACCCAGTGGACTACTTTTTATGGGACCATGTTAAAAGTGTTGTCTACTCATCAAAGCCACATTCTTCCGATGAACTTATGGCCGGGGTCACAAATGTAATTCATGAAATCACACGGCAGTAACTGCAGAATGTTTAAAGATCTTTGGAAAATCGGATTGAACGATGTATCGAGAAAGATGGCAGTTATGTTAAGGCCTATGAATATGCAATGTAGTGTGTTAAAAGTTTTACTAATTATTCGTATGTCGTTTACAGTTTGCTTCTATCACGTGTACATTAAAAGTCATTAAAGTTTAAAGTTTCACAAGGACTTTGTAAACTATATATATATACAGGGTGGCGCAAAAGTCGCGCATCATAGGAAGTTTCATTGACTATATTATTTTTTTCTTTTAGGTAGGGGATGGCTGCGAAATTAACAATAGACGTGAGGGTGAGCTTGGATTTTAATGTATGGAATACTAGGTACAACAAATAGATGAATCGGTACAGAATTTAAATTCTGTACCGATTCATCGATTTGTAGTACCTGGTATTCCATGCATTAAAACCAAGCTCACCCTCACGTCTATTGTTAATTTCCCTCATCCTCACGTCTATTGTTAATTTCGCAGCCATCCCGTACCGAAAAGAAAAAAATAATATATACAGGGCGTCCCAAAAAAATGTATACACACTTTAACAGCTGATAGCTCAATTGATGTTTCTTTCTTTCCAAGTTAAACCCATTAGAATTAATAATGGCAGTCAGACTAAGCTTTGAACAAAGGAAATTCATTCTAAAATGCTACTGGAAGTGTGAAAACGCAGTTGAAGTGCAAAGACAGTTTAGGAGGGAGTTTCAAACAGATCCACCAACGCGACTTACCATCACTCGAATTAGAGATAAGTTTGAAGCCGATGGAACTGTTCAGAATGTCCACAAGAAGCGTTCCGGAAGACCACGGACATCGACAAGCCCCACAAAGCAAGAAAGAGTACTGGAAACGTATCACCAAAGTCCAAGAAAATCTGTGCGGCAAGCGAGTCGTGAGGTAGGAATTTCAGAATCGTCTGTCCAACGCATTTTGAAGCGCTGTCAATGGAAAAGTTACATTCCAAGATTAGTCCATGCTATTAATGAAGATGATCCGGACCGAAGAGTGGAGTATTGCGAGTGGTACTTGGCACGATGTGGATGTGGATTGGACGAAGGGGTTTCGTAGAATACCCTCCGCGTTCACCAGACCTCACACCACTAGACTTTTTTTATGGGGATACTTAAAAGACAAAGTCTACGCTATAAAACCTGCAACAGTCGCTGAATTGAGAGCAGCCATTGAACGAGAATGCACACAAATACCAAACGAAATGTTTCGTGATGTTTGCGATTCCATTGCTTCGCGTTATCAGCAGTGCCTGGACCAGAACGGACGTCAGTTTGAAAACAGGCATTGACAAAACAATTAAATAATGTCTGTAGATTCTATTACATTTTGAAAATGAAATGTATTTTAATAAACACTGCCTTTATAATTATTTAAAGTGTGTATACATTTTTTGGGACGCCCTGTATATATAGTCAACATTGAAAATTCCGATGATGCGTGACGTTTTACGCCACCCTGTATATTATATATATAATATATATATATGCAGTAAAATCACAGAATAACACGTGATCTTATTAATAAGCAAACAACCACAGGGAAAAGGAAAAAGTAACACGAAATACTTGTTTTTCCCTGAAGATGTGAATATATCACGAAAGCGCTCGGATTTCGTGTTTCTTTTTCCTTTTCCGTGTGGTTGTTTGCTTATATATATATATATATATATATATATATATATATATTAACTGCAAACAACACAGTATAATTAATGTAAAGAACGACGCTTGTGTAGAAGAGCATTCTGCACAAGATGAGGAGGGAAAACGAGCAAATGAAAAATGAGGTACCTCCCAGGAATCGAACCCGGGACCATCCAATTGCCGGTCGGATATGCTAACCACTGTACCAAGGACCCCGATTAGTCAGTACTCGTAATTCTCCTACATACGAGCGGAATCAAATGCCCTGAGGGGGCACCTTCTCATGCCGATATATACATTTTAACTGCAAACAACACAGTATAATTAATGTAAAGAACGACGCTTGTGTAGAAGAGCGTCCGCACAAGCGTCGTTCTTTACATTAATTATACTGTGTGTTGTTTGCAGTTAAAATGTATGTATGTACAGCATGAGAAGGTGCCCCCTCAGGGCATTTGATTCCGCTCGTATGTAGGAGAATTACGAGTACTGACTAATGGGGGTCGTTGTTGCAGTGGTTAGCATATCCGATCAGCAATTGGATGATCTCGGGTTCGATTCCTGGGAGATACCTCATTTTTCATTTGCTCGTTCTCGCTCCTCATCTTGTGCGGAACGCTCTTCTACACAAACGCCATATATACACTTTATATATATATATATATATATATATATATATATATATATATATGCTTAAAAGTTATGAGCCCAACTTGGTTGTAACTACACCAAGCCGTATATGCGTGGTGATTTTACCTGTTAACATCACAAGTATGGAAATTGAAAGAGTAAGTGTTCGGTGAATTCTCCTAATGTAGCATTAGCACTGTGCCTTCCCACGTTAGCAGTAAAGGATCGAGAGATGACCTTCTAAGCACAATGATAACTCCTTTTCTTAATCTCCTTCTAGAATTTCTCTAATTCCATTTCGTTGATAAGAATTGAGCAAAGAGAAAATAGGTAAAGTAACAGCCTGGAAACTATTTTGTCCACTGTGTCGGGGTGAGAGTGCCCCAAGGGTCACCCGAGCCAGAGCACCGATAGCGTGAGTGCCCGGCCCAACCCAAGAGCCAGCAGCGGCGAGCAAATCTAGACTCTCACCGCCCAGACTCCAACACCGATACCACTGAGCTACCGGGAGCTTTTCAATGAAAAAATAGCTTTACATTTTTACTTGTTTATAACTTATGACTTGGCTTCTTTATGACTTGTTAATAATAATCAGTTAGGAAGGCCAGGAAGTAGCACAGTGCTCAGGCCAACTAATGCGGCCAATTGCGCTAACTCCTGGTTTATATTATTATTAGCATCATCGAGGTTCAAACCGCGACCTCAGTCGCGACCTCAGTGTTAGCTAATGTTAAATTATTAATATTAACGAAATTGAAGAAGAGACCCTCAAATAATGGAGATTAGTGAAGGATGTTGGAACCACATAAGTCTAAATTTTAGCATTACCACCTAAAAATTTTTTTGGTTTAGAGTATATTCTTTTAGAGTCCACCCACTTATACTCGTAATGTATTCGTAAACACTATTTTTCATACACTCTAAATCCCGTCCGATGTGTCTACTTCAAAAATGAGAGTATAACTCAGCCTAAATCTACCCGGAATGTAGAGTATTTATAGAGTACATTTCTTACATTGCGAGTACTGTACATAGAAAGATTTTCTTTAATCCCTAAACGCGTAGTTCCTCCGTTTTTACTAAATTTCAGAGGACCCTTCTTCGAAAGAAGCGAACCACTTGCCTAGCTTGCCCCCTCGTTGGTGAGGGGTTCTTCAACTCCCGACAACCCTGGCTGTTCAGGAAACGGGTCGTGCTATGGGGCGGTCAGAATAGGGAAGGCTCCCTCCGTGCAATGCTTTTTAATGCTAGGTCGATTAGGAATAAGTTTTTCGAGCTACGGGCGCTCTTAGCACCAGAATACCAGGATATCGTTGCTATCACCGAGTCCTGGATTCATACTGATCGTAGGGACTACGTTGGGGAGTTCGAAATTCACGGGTATAGAATGTTTCGCAGAGACCGCACCCGTGGGGAGGGGGGAGGGGTACTAATATACGTGAGGGACACGTTGAGTGTGGTTGACTGCCAGTTCCGGTCGGAACGGGAGCTGCTTGGCGTCGATCTGAACGTGGGAGGGACGAACTATAGGTTAATCTTGGTGAACAGACCTCCGCATCTCCTCCTCGAGGAGGATACAGCCCTGTACACCGAACTCCGTAGCCTGCTAGGGGAAAGGGTGTGTGTAGTTTTAGGAGACTTCAACTGTCGCGGCATAAAGTGGGAAGACAGGACTGCCGATGCTGAAGGGAGGAGGCTAGTTGACTTTGCTGATGAGAACTTCCTCACTCAGGGGGTCAATGAGCCTACACGAGGCGAAAGCGTTCTAGACTTAGTATTCACGACCGAAGACAACCTCGTCACTGGCCTCACCGTTGACGAATTGTTGGGCGGGAGTGATCACGGTCTGATTAGGTTCCGTGTGCGCGTCCCTCGGGTGAAGCGTAGTAACTCGAGAGGCAGTAAGCTCGATCTCCGGCGGGCGGACTTTGTTAGCCTCCGGGATAGCGTAGGTGAGATGGGGCTAGATGTCGGCGGCAATGTTGAGGGAGTGTGGAGTGCATTCCGGGACGAGTTTATGGTGCTGCAGTCTGCTGCCATACCCTCAAAACCGGTCACCTCTGCTTCAACGCAGCCGAAGTGGTTCAATCGTGACATCGCTTCGGCTATCCGAAATAGGAAAGTAGCGTATAGGAGAGCGAAGGCCAATCGTTCCCATGAGAACACTGAAGCGTATGTCCGCCTGTGCAGGGAAGTGAAAGTGAAGGTTAGGGTAGCGAAACGTAACGAAGAACTACGGGTGGCAAGCCTCTGCAAGGGGAACCCTAAGGCGTCAGGCACGAAGGTGCTGGCCTGGATAGTGTTCGATGTACCGCGACAGTCGTTGCCGTTAGAATAGACAAACTGAGCGCGTTTAAGGCTCCTGGGCCAGACCAGTTTCTCCCCAGAGTGTTGCGGGAGGTGCGCGACCAGGTGGCTCCCCACCTGGCTACAGTCTTCAACAAATCGTTGTAGACGGGCCAGGTGCCTGGTGACTGGAGGGAAGCCAACGTGACCCCTATCTTTAAGAAAGGGGATCACAAAAGTCCAGGGAACTATCGTCCCATTAGTCTCACTTCAGTTGTAGGTAAATTATTAGAAGGGATAATAGCCGATAGGATCGTTGACCATTTGGATTCGTACAAGCTGCTTGGGGACTCCCAACATGGGTTTAGACGGCATAGGTCGTGTCTCACCAACTTGCTCGAGTTTTTCCACGTCATGTTGAGTGAGTATGATAAGAGTAGGGCGATTGATATACTTTATCTCGACTTTCAGAAAGCCTTTGATAAGGTACCTCACCGCCAGCTAATGGCGAAAGTGCGCGCGCTGGGTATCGGTGGGGAAGTAGGTAGGTGGATTGAAAACTGGCTGAAGAATAGGCGGCAGAGGGTTGTAATTAAAGGGGCTAGTTCGGGTTGGGCCTCGGTCACTAGCGGGGTTCCTCAGGGTTCCGTTTTGGGGCCACTGTTGTTTGTCATTTACATAAATGATATAGACGGTGGCATCGTCAGTCGGATCGCCAAATTCGCTGATGACACCAAGCTTGGGGCCAATGTTGGGACCAGGGATGGGGAGTCGGCCAAAAACAACCGACTCCGACTCCTGAGTCGGTATTTTTAAAAACCGACTCCGACTCCCGACTCTTTCCTTATCATGCTGATCTACAACCTTATAAATATTGGGATGTTTGTTTCGTAGATGGCGTTTCAAGTTTGAGGCTCTAGTTGGAGCATTAGCATGTTTCCCAGTGTAAGCACTAATTTTTGCATTACACTCTTTACCATCCTTTTCTACTTGACAAATAAAAATACTTTCATCCTCATTTAGCTTAAAATATTGAAAGACTGCTGATTTTCTACTAGGCCCACGACTCATTACTAATAGGGGCTAATTAAATTAATATATTGCTAATTTTTATATGGTACCTAGTATCCTAAAATAGAAATATGAAATTCATTTGCTAAGATTTACCAGAACAATAAATCAAATGTGGAAATGTGAATCTAGAATTAGTTCAGGAAGATATTTATTTAGGGCAGAGTAGTATTCTGGTAAATTGTTGGCATATAGAAATTGAATCAAAGAGTCGGTCGTCGGTCGTTTTTACCGACTCCCGACTCTTCAAAAAAGCCCCGACTCCCGACTCCCCACCTCTGGTTGGGACGCCGGAGGCGATCGAGCAACTGCGTGCGGACCTAGGTAGGATAGGAGAGTGGTCCGAAAAATGGCAAATGCCGTTTAACTTGGGTAAATGCAAGGTGATGCACATTGGCTACGCCAATCCCAAGTCGGACTACTCGATGTTGGGGAGTAATATCGAGGCGACTGATTTGGAAAAGGACTTGGGTGTGCTAATTAGCAGCGACCTTAAGTTTACCAAACAGGGCGTAGAGGTGGAAAGGAAAGCCCAGAAGTTGTTGGGTTATACTAGGAGACAATTTCAGTTTTGGAACAAGGAGATTGTGCTCTCTCTGTACAATTCCCTGGTTCGGCCGCACCTGGAGTATGCTGTGCAGTTCTGGTCGCCCACCCTCAGGAAAGATATTGAGAGGCTGGAGCGAATGCAGGCGAGGGCCACAAAGTTAATCCCTTCGGTTAGGTATATGGGCTACAATCGACGGTTACGCGCCCTGAACTTGTTTTCGCTGGAAACTCGGAGGCTGCGCGGTCAACTGATCGAGGTTTTCAAGCTCTTACGCGGGTTCAACGATGTCGATTTTAGAAACATGTTTAGTTTAAATGATAACCCAACTCGCAACAATGGTTGGAAGTTGGATTTGAAACGGTTTAGGACTAGTGTGTGTGGGAATTACTTTGCGTATAAGATCTGTGACACGTGAACAGTTTACCTTCAGAAGTTGTGAACAGTTCCTCTGTGGATCATTTCAAGAAAAGGTTAGACCAAATCTTGCACACTATTTAAGTGTGTAGAAAATTTTCCGTGGCACCCGTTGCCATTGGTACCTCCTCGGTATAGACCGCAAGGCCTTTTGAGGTACTTCTTTTCCTTGTAACTCTCTCTCTCTCTCTCTCTCTCTCTTTCTAGTTCACTGCATTTATTCAATCCTAAATAATAGTTTTATTGTAGAAATAAAGTTTGGTAATAAAGGTAACGCAAATAGCGAAGCTTTATTATCCCTTCCACAGCGAAATCTTTTTCATTTACATCTTTCAAATCAAAATATTAATGTGTGTGTGTGTGTGTGTCTGTGTGTGTGTGTGTTTCGGGTTATTTAACCTTTTTCGTAACATGCAATGATGGTCACGTGATTGAGGGGACCTATAACTTTACGTGGAATCCGAACCACGGGTAACTACATTATCTGGATCCAATGTCGTTTAACTTCGTTGATCAACGGGAAGCGGTATTGCGACAATGGCCAAGACCATATTCAGACTTAATATACTGTATATACAGGGCGTCCCAAAAAAATGTATACACACTTTAACAGCTGATAGCTCAATTGATGTTTCTTTCTTTCCAAGTTAAACCCATTAGAATTAATAATGGCAGTCAGACTAAGCTTTGAACAAAGGAAATTCATTCTAAAATGCTACTGGAAGTGTGAAAACGCAGTTGAAGTGCAAAGACAGTTTAGGAGGGAGTTTCAAACAGATCCACCAACGCGACTTACCATCACTCGAATTAGAGATAAGTTTGAAGCCGATGGAACTGTTCAGAATGTCCACAAGAAGCGTTCCGGAAGACCACGGACATCGACAAGCCCCACAAAGCAAGAAAGAGTACTGGAAACGTATCACCAAAGTCCAAGAAAATCTGTGCGGCAAGCGAGTCGTGAGGTAGGAATTTCAGAATCGTCTGTCCAACGCATTTTGAAGCGCTGTCAATGGAAAAGTTACATTCCAAGATTAGTCCATGCTATTAATGAAGATGATGATCCGGACCGAAGAGTGGAGTATTGCGAGTGGTACTTGGCACGATGTGGATGTGGATTGGACGAAGGGGTTTCGTAGAATACCCTCCGCGTTCACCAGACCTCACACCACTAGACTTTTTTTATGGGGATACTTAAAAGACAAAGTCTACGCTATAAAACCTGCAACAGTCGCTGAATTGAGAGCAGCCATTGAACGAGAATGCACACAAATACCAAACGAAATGTTTCGTGATGTTTGCGATTCCATTGCTTCGCGTTATCAGCAGTGCCTGGACCAGAACGGACGTCAGTTTGAAAACAGGCATTGACAAAACAATTAAATAATGTCTGTAGATTCTATTACATTTTGAAAATGAAATGTATTTTAATAAACACTGCCTTTATAATTATTTAAAGTGTGTATACATTTTTTTGGGACGCCCTGTATATGTATTTAGTGGTGGACCGGATGTCAGTTTTTCAACAACTGCGGATGCGGATCAGTTGGCCTGATGAAGTAGAGAGTTGGTTTCTTGTACTCTCCACCTCACATAGCCAGGTACGCCCGGCTCATCGGGGATTGTTCTGAGCCAGGCGTCTAATCTTCTTTTGAAGATGTCCACCGCAACACCACTCTGTTCCTTAGGGCTTTGGGCAGCTGATTAAACAGTCTTGGTTCTCTCAACAAAACTATTTTCTTTCAGGGTTAAGGATGTTTACTGTCTAGCCTTTAATTTGGGAACACGACAGTCTTCCTTTTCTACTTTCCACTGTTGTTTGGGGAGTTACAGGGTTCAGAGTAAGATTAGGTACTAGTTTTTACATTATTTTCCAAGTGTAAATATTGGTGTATCTTTCTCGTCTCCTTTCCAGTGAATATAGGTCTAATTCGCGTAACCTTTCCCAATAATTTAGTTCTTTGCTTTGCACCCATCGATCTTGGCTGTGAAGCTTCTCTGAATCCCTTCTAGCTGTCCAATGTCTTCTTTTTTATATGGGCATGTTAGGACCGAGCAGTATTCCAACTTGGGTATGATCAGTGTTTTCAGTAGAGGAATCATTATATTCCTATCCCTTCATTTAAAGGTTCTTAGTATCTGCCCAGTTACTCTCTTTGCTCTGTTTACTGTAATCTTATTTTGTGTTCCAAATTTCGCATCATCAGTCATTACAACTCCTAAATCTTTTGCTTTAGAATTTCTCTGAATTTCTGTCCATTTGGGGTATAGTTAGTATTCAATGGATTTTAGGTCCTCCCTTCTTCCGTACCTTAATAAGTGAAAATTTTCAGTGTTAAACTTCATATTGTTGTCTTCCGTCCACTTGCAGATTCTGTTCGTCTGTTTGTAGAGATCGTATATCCTCTGGGTTTCTTATTTTTCTAATGATCTTTGTGTCATCGGCAAAGGATGTTACTGTGCTGTCTCTGGTAACGTCTTCATCTATATCTATGTCAGTTAGCATGATTATGAATAGTAGTATATATATATATGATGCAAACCGACAAGGAAAAAGAAAAATTATTCCAAGGCCTTTCGTGTATTTAGAAAGGCCTTGGAATCATTTTTCTTTTTCCTTGTGGGTTTGCATCATTCATTCATTTCAGGTGTTTAATTGTGAAATTCATCTTATGTTTGTATTATATTATATATATATATATATATATATTATATATATATATATTATATTATATATAATATATATATATATCAATGAATGAAACGAACTAAATTACTGAGAAAGATAACGTAAGTTAAATCTATACTCGCTGGAAAGAAGAGAGAAGTACACCATAATTATTTACACATGGCAAATAATAGATAAACGAGTTCTTAATCTCAAATTGGACCGTATCACCATTGAAACATCAGTGGAAAGTAGGAAAGGAAGACTGTGGTGTTCCCAAACTACTGTAAAGGCTGACAAAGAACATCCTCAACCCTGAAGGAAAACAGCTTTGTTATCAAAGGGCCAAGACCATTCAACTAGCTTCTCAAAGAACTTAGGAAACTCAAATGGTGTAGAGGTGGAAATCTTTAAAAGAAGACTAGACACCCGTCTCAGGATAATCCTGATGAGTCGGGTGCACCTGGCTATGTAAAATGAGATCTTAAGAAAACAACTCTCTCCTGCGCCAAGCCAACTCTAAAGGTGAAACCACGAGCCTGACCTCCGTAAAGTGAGGAATCACCACATGAAACAGGTGTAAGCTCTTTGAAAAGTGTAGTCTTTTGCATTAGTTATGAAAAAAATCAATATAATGATAACCGGCAACTTAATTTTACGCATCACTTGTAAACAAATGGTTTTAATTATATGAAATTGTACGATACATTTTCGCATACTGCGTAAAGTTTGCATGCTTTTGCGAATATACAGGGTGTTTCACAACCAGTCTGCCATATTTGGGGGGTGATTTGGGGGATGAAATTGAGTAAAAAAGTTAATACAACATCGGTGATATTTCCAACCGTTGCGGAGCTACGGACGCTTTAAGATACATGGAAAAAAATAAACGAGAGTATTAATCTGATGTATTTATTGCTACATTTTATGAGATACACTTTATAAATGTTCAAAATGGCCGCCTCGGTTTTCAATGTACAGCCTTGCTCGTTCCAAACAAGAATCCACTGCCCATTGAATCATTTCGGGGTGTTCTCGTGTGTAAGCAGCGGCATCCATAATCCGACGCGAGAGTTCCTCTCTCGTTTCGTTTGTACTTTGGTCTTGTAGACCATCTCTTTCATAAGGCTCCATAAAAAGAAATCTAACGGGGTTAGGTCCGGAGATCTCGGGGTCCACGATAATGGACGGAAACTACCACCAGTACTGCCATCTATCGAATTACACACAAGTAGGGATTTGTTGTTTGCACACCTTAAAACGTTCGTAGCTCCGCAACAGTTGGAAATAGCACCTATGTTGTATTAACTTTCTTACTCGATATCACCCCCCCTAAAGTATGGCAGACAGGTTGTGAAACACCCTGTATATATATATATATATATATATATATATATATATATATATATATATATATAATATATATATTTACTCCCATTTTTTTTCGAACTGTTCAGGATCGATCCGCGTTCGACTCCTATGCAGCATACCGACTCATTTAGGATTTGATGTAGGAGATAGTTGCTTTCTACTCTCTTCCTGCCCTCATAGCTAGCTACGCTTGGCAAGTCATGGACTTTACAAAGTTGTGTGAAAAAAATGTATGGTTTAAAGTTTCTACAGATTTTATCTTGCGATTGTCTGTGTAAATCATACGTAAACAGAGTTCCGCCGCACTAATAATAATAATTTAAACTAAAATCTTTATTTCATCAATGTACTCTTTAGTATACAGTATAGACGTACAAGTTTTTTATAAATATAATAACACATGGCACTGTATACGCTGTGGCACAATTATCAGTAAGAAAGGTCAGAAACTGGTACAGCGATCAGGCCAACTAATGCAACCCATTGCGTTAACCACCGGGTAATGGTGTTACCCACTGGACTCCGGACGCTGGCTTATAGAATATATGGTGAAGTATGAGAACGAATTGTTGAGAAACTTTGGAAGATAATTTATTTATCCTGTCCTAGTCTGAAAATACAGCCAAATACAGTCTCTCTCTACAAAGTAGAGAAACTGCAAAAAATACTGGAACAATAAAATGCAATACTCATTGCATGGAAGAATCTCTCTCTCTCATATATATATATATATATATATATATATATATATATATATATATATACACACCGTCTATGCCCTATGGCCTTGGTTGGTTCGAAGTCGACGGGGGTTCTGGTTAGGAGGCAGCAACGGATTTGTTACTCGCAGTAGTTTCTTCTATACTACTCTCCGAGTTCTTCTATAGTGGTTCGGAGGATTCTGTGAAAACTTACTAAATTATCTGACGGTTCCTCGATGCTTCTTATAACGTATCGGGAAATTATATTTCTCTACTTTATTGACTGAGTTCTCTGAAGAGAACAAAGCTCGAAGGAGAAGATAAAAAAACTTTCTTTTACTGTAATTTACTGCTAAAATGTACAGGTAATGCGCAGCCTCTAAGTTAGATCAGACTTTTACAGGGGGAGAGGTTCGACCTCTTTCGACCATGGCTCAGGCCGGAATTTAAAACGAGGAGGCTCCGACCTCCTCGCTGAAGAGCTAAGACAGGAATGAATGAATTTACAATACAAGAAATAAATAAGTCTAAATTTTTGGGGAGTGCAGTTGAAGGTTAAGCTTCCCCCTTGAAGAATCTGCGAATTATTTCATCTTAAATAAAAAAAAATTAATATAAAAGAAGTGAACTAGAAAAATAATTATTTGCCGATTATACATTTTTGGGTGACGACTTCACGTCGGAGTCGTACATTGAGTACACCCTAATACATTATTAAGTACATTGTAATTTTGGTTTACTACAACTATGATTATAATTATCAATTAATTCACATTCACCTATTATCGTTAATCGCAGTTTCATTAAAGTACATTAAGTACATTATATTAAATTATTACAGTTACTTACAATTCTAGCAAATTGCTAATTGACATATCTGATACTGAAATAAGATACGGAAGTACACGGACATTTATGATATAACATAACATAATACAACATAACATACAACATAACACCTTATGTTATAAATTTGTAGCAGGCGCAAGAGGGATTTCGGGTTCCGAGGCTCGTTTTTTTGACGACGTCATCGGAATCTGAATATTCGTATCAGCATCCACGAGTATCTTACGAGAGGTTAAATAATTAAAAAAATAAGTAAAAAGTATACATGTGAACGTACTTACATGTAAGGTAACTATGTACGTCATCAGTGGACATGTACGAATGCATAAAGTATTGTACACATATCGGTAGTCAAACAATAGGTAGACAATAGGTAGCTGAATAAAATTAATAAAAGATAGAGGTCAAGAAAGGACATGGACGTATGAATTGAACAGCATATAACTAATGACGTATAGAGTGTAAAGTCTTTATTATTACAGTATGTTAAAGAATTTATCACACATTGAATACTAAAGACATCCAAACTTGCGTTATGCGAGTTTGGTCTTTATGTAAAAATGAATATTTGAATATAAAGATTAAATAAATACACGGATTAGGTAAACATGAGGATTTATATAAATATACGAATTATATAGGAATTATCATTGTTCATTTTTACATATATATTATATATATCATTACTTTCATGAATATTGTACTTATTTTTAAGTACCAATAGTTTCTGCAGCCAATAAACCTTATAAGCATTATCATTGTCATTATGATTATATATATATATATAATATATATATATATATATATATATATATATATACCTTACCTTACACCTTACAAAGGTTCCGCGCGATGATTTCTCATTTCGCGAAGGTCAAGCTTGTCGCCCCTCCTCTCGAGTTGGCCTGGTGAAGTAGTGAGTTGGATTCTTGCGCTCTCCACCTCACATAGCCAGGTACGCCCGGCTCATCATATATATATATATATATATATATTAACTAGAGTATAAACGTTAAAAAGAGTAAATAATAAGTATAGAAAATAGCCAGACTCCACAAATATGCAGTCTCGATCCCCCCCCCCCACACACACACACACACAAAAGGAAGAATTTATTATTGTGAAAGCACCGAAATATAACACCCGCATACTACTGCATGATTCAGCGTTTATGCAAACCGAATTTCAACAATGAAAATGGGAAAACAGAAAAATCTATTTTATGCTATAATTTTAAATAAAAATATAATTAATAATTCAAACCAGTACTTATCATAGAAATATATTTTATGTAACTAGTTCTATATTTTTATATATAATAATAATAATATTATTATTAATTTATGATTATTACTATTATTATTATTATTATAACTGTTTTTGCTTACGCCTGAATTGCTCATTCTGACAAAGGTCAACTTTTCGACCCACTTTGAACCTACAATTTAACGTGAAATCCGAACTACAACTCGCCGAGGAATCCTGAAATTACAAAGTCCTAGCCCGGGCTAAATCCCACGACCTTCCGATTAGTAGCCCACCATCTTTTTTTATAATTCCAAGTCATACAAACCATTTATTTACAAACTTCGGAATATGATAATAAAAACCCACTCTAATAGACAGTTTTTATTATCATATTTGGTTATCAAAGATGGTTTTTATTATCATATTTTGACCTTCACGTAGAAAAGTGAAGTTTTTTGCATTTAAACTTTGGAATCTTCTCAGGAAGAATGCGAAATTTTGTCCATTTGTAATTTGCGGCATTTCCCACTTATCTTAAAAGTTAATCCCTGATTAAAGGATAACTCGAATGATTGCTCCTCCTCTTTTATAAAAAAAAAAAAAAAAAAAAAAAAAAAAAAAAAAAACCAGCCTTATGTCCACTATTCTACATTGCTCGAAGAAGCTACATAGTAATTTCAAACGCAGAATGTCCAGGCATCTTGAAACCCTGGACCTTGATCTTGGCTCTCTTTTTCTTCTATTGGGGGGGGGGGGGCTTTTGCGGGCATTCGCCCTTGAGCCCTCCGTGTTGCATAAAAAAAATTACAACGACAAACTGGCTTCTACATTTACTTTGCGTGTATACAATAATCCCATAGATTCACGCGTGTGAATATCATTTAATCCAATAAATTTGCAACAGAATGCGACGCAAATTTGTCATCTTTTGCGTCACAACGTTCAAAAGTTTATAAGGAATCAACAGGAACAAATTGAAGAAAGAAACTGGATTCACAGACCTAAATATTCAATCATAACTTCTTCATCCGGGAAAATAATTTAAGCCCAATTTTATTCCTGATATTTGAAGAGCTGAACAACCAATTTGGTAGGTTGTGAAAGAGAAAGTTACCTTATGGTTTCCATGTTTCGGAGAAATAGCATAAATGTATGAAACCCTTATGTTATGACAGGCTGTTAATACGAGAAAGGAACGTGTATTGTTATAATTTTTTTATGCAGGAAGGAGGAACCAAGGGCAAATGCCCGCAAAAAACGCTCCGCCCCCCCCAGAGGGGGTTTCTGGTAGTTTTGTCAACGGGAAAACAGATAAATCGAGAGAGACTGTTGAAAAAACAGTAGTGAAAATACGTTATTTTGAAATGTATTTGCGTTTCATAAACAAAATACATTTTTGTGGGAATATTCAAAAAGTATTTAAAATACTCGAAGATGATTGTTCTATTTTGAAAATACATTAAATTCCAGGAGCTCAGCATTTAAATCTGCATCCAAATCGAATGCTGTTTCCACTTTTTTTTATCATGCTCATGGCAGGGCGTAAAGGCCGAAAACGTTTGAAACACCAATTGTGATTGGCCAGTATTAACCATTCACAACTTTTCTTATTTATTGTAATTTAACTGCGAAAAGAGTATGCGAGTTATATTTTAAACAGTAGGACCCTATTTGTTGAAATCTATTTTAATTCATTGTGTATATACAGGGTGGGCCAAAAAAACTATTACCCAACTTTTGAAAAAATATTGTGGCTCACCCTATATATTAATCTTATTGCTGAGGCCGTATGTTGTACCCATACTTTTACTCTTTCAAACGCTGGCTTTGAATTCAACGGCCCAGGAGTAGAGGTACAGGCTCACAACTGGAGGGAGGTATCAGAATATGGTGCTCAATTGAAAGGCGGTCAAAGTCAGTAACTGATACTTTCAGATGACAGTCAGTTTCTCCATAAATAATTAATTTTCCTAATTTTTACACAAAATAATTAATTTATTTCCTTTTTCATTTCAGACGATCATTCTGCTATAGTTGGTGAACAAGTTATAACATAATGAAATACTCTTTGGAAGATGAAGCATTGATATTGAACCTGCGTAAGGAGAAACACTGGGGTGCTAAACGAATGAAGAAAGAGTTTCCAAATAAACGATGGACGATACCTGGACTTCAATATCTTATAAAGAAAATCGATATCACAGGTTCGACCAAACGAAAAGAAAGCGGTGGAAGGCCAAAAACATCACATACTGAGGAAAATATTGACACGGTTTCATCCATGATATGCAGTCAAGAAGAACGGCCCAACACCCACGAGTCCGTTAGAGAAATTTAAAAAACTACTGGTATTTCTCGCTCTAGTGTTCGTCGTATAGTAAAAGATGATCTAGGTCTTAAATGTTTTAAAAGAGTCGAAGTTCATAAGCTCTCTGTATCAAATAAGCAGGCAAGAGTTGAAAAATGTCGTGCTCTGTTAGATCGATTCCCAGACAGAGAAGTGTCGAAAATATGGTTCAGCGACGAGAAGACCTTTACGGTTGCTTCAACAATAAACACACAAAATCACCGACTTTATGGAAGACAGGACAAAAAATCTATCAGTCTAGATTGACTCTGCAGGGAACGTCCGCATTTTCTCAAAAAGTCATGGTCTCCATCTTTATTTCAGTTAGGGAAGTCAGAGATTGTTTTTGTTGGTCAAAATGCCAAAATCACTGCTGCTTATTACCAAGAAAAAATCCTTGATGCGGTACTGCCGTCGATAAGGGAGAAGTCAAGGTTGTAAGCGTGCATTGATAATGGAAGAGGGCACATTCCGCATAATCTTGGACTCAATTAGGTAACTGTATAGAAACAAAGTTTTTCTACCCGTGTCTGTATAACAGCGAATTACAAAATAATGGTTACAGTTAGCAAAAATTCAACTTCACTACGAGATAGACCATGAAATTCTATACAGGACATATATTGATTGTACAAATAACATTTGATAAAGGTAAATTTATATTGTTCAAAATCATGGTAATAGTTTTTTAGGTCCACCCTGTATATCGGTAGTGTAGTGGTTAACATCGCTGACTACGAATCCATCGACGCCGGGTTTGATTCCCGGCGAAAGCAGGCGGCGCGCAGCTTACCCAGCTGTTCATCTTTCCAATCGTGAAATCGAGTCCGGGCAAGGACTTTGTAATTTCTGACCATCCGTGGTGGGTCGGACTCCACGTTAAGCTGTAGGGCCAAGGTGAAGCAACAAGCTTGACCTTCGTCAGACTAAACAATTTGGGCGGAAGCAAACTAAGGTTAGTGTGTGTGTGTGTGTATATATATATATATATATATATATATATATAATATATATATATATATATATATATATATATATATATATCGGGTGATTCTTGGTTTATATTGTTTAATAACTGAAATAAAAAAACATGATCATTTTACTGTACCTTCTCTACTCACGGGGAATTAATCCCTATTCCCTAGTGCTCTGCACACGAACAACAAAATTTTGCAGTACTGTGGACAGAGTAGCTGTTGAAATTTGGGAAATTTTTTCAACTGATGCTTTCAATTCTTCTATTGTTTGTGGATTCTGTTTAAACACACTATCTTTTAAATAATCCCACAGATAAAAGTCACAGGGATTTCGATCTGGTGATACTGGTGGCGATAATATTCTTTAGGTACCATAAATCGCAGGAAATCTGTTAGACTGGACTTTTCCGTCAAGAGCATTATGTAAGTATAGCGAGCTGAGAGGACATCACATTGAGCATGTTTTGCAATTAGAAGACTAATTCCCCGTGTGTAGAGAAGGTACAGTAAAAATGTCATATTTTTATTTCAGTATAATGAGGTTACAGTGCAATGGCGGATCCATACCGTCTTCCACTGTCTTCCGGAAGACGGCCAGAATTTGGAGAGTATAAAAATTTTGGATCACCTGAAGATCAGGGCCCCCAAGCCTTCGTTAGTTAGCCTTATAAAGCTAACAAACGAAAATATCACGCCTTAACCTAACCAATCGTCACAGGGGTACAGTTGACCTAACGATTGGTTAGGTTAAGTCGTGATATTTTCGTTAGTTCGCCTTATAAGGCTAACTAAAGAAGGCTGGGGGCCTTGATCTTCAGGTGATCCCAGATCACCGGACGGATCGCCGGACGGTCCCTAGGGTAGGGACTATTTTATTATACATGCAAAAAATAATGTAAATATTTTGAATAAGTTTTTCTTAATGTGTATTTTTATTCTCATATATCTTTGATATCAATGAGATACTGTATTTGTAACAAACCAACAAAGGAAACAAGAAAGCTACAGAGGAATAAGGAGCAATCTAAAAATATATAAAAAAAAAAAAAAAGAGAAATTGGGGGCCCCCCCTTTCGTGTCCCCCATATGCTCAGACGCTCCCGCCCGGAAGTCGGTCAGTTTTAGGAGCTAGATCCGCCCCTGTACAGTTTAAATTATAATATTAACGTTATAAACTAGTTAACCAATGATAACCTATTGCTTGCCTAAGATCTCTACCTTTTTTTTCCATCGCTGCAAAAGATTAACCAAAAATATTTTCATTTTACAGGGTGTCCCGTAAGTCTGGAACCATAGGGCAAAATGATAAAAACGGCAATAAAAACGCCGGAGAGACTTTTGGGGACTGTTTGTGAAATGAGCGAGGATGGTAGCGGCTGTGCCATCGTCGGTGGATGTCCTCGGAGGTCCACTGCGTGGTTATCTCCTATGGATCCCGTTTCCCTGAACTTTGCTACAAGTTTGCCGACACTGCTGTGTGTTATCGGCGCGCGGTCCGGATGCAATCTGTTAAATTCCTCAGCGACCTCCCTCTCACTCCGACTTCCTACGAGCAGAATTACCTGGATGCGTTCTTCCTTACTCAAAGACATCATGGGCACTTGCATAAACGGAAAAACATGAATTACTTATTTTACCCTATGGTTCCAGACTTATAGGACACCCTGTATAACACATCAATACCTCCATGCTTCCTTTGGCCACAAGAAGAATTAAAAATTCAGTGATCGATATATTTCAAAGCTATATTTTATTTCATATTAAATAATTTCCGTCCGTGAATATAGCTTATAGGAAGGGTAACCTAATTTAAGTTGTGCGTCGACAACGTTGTCGTAAACTCTTCATTAGTTAACTGCATCAAATATTTGAGTTAAACATTCAAGTTTTAGCATTTTCTGAAACATGAAACGCGAAGCTACCATTTAAATTATTTAAAGAAAAGGTGACGCATTTTTTACAGTTTAAGCGTTTTAAGTCAGATATTTGTGTGTGTGTGTGTGTGTGTGTGTGCGCGCGCGCGCGCTGGCTTGTTTTTAGAGGTGCTCTAAAGTGAAGTATATCAGCTTATTAATATACCATTTTTAATTTTTATAAGTGAAAGCAATAAATTGTAATGCGGACAGATTATCCACTGGGGAACAAATTTCAACTTTTTGTCTATTGAATTAGATTTGACAGTTAGTTCTAGGTAATTTGGGTGCGCTGAGCACGAATTTTTACTCGGTTTTGCTCTATCAGGTCCTGATTTTGCTCAACACCCCTCCTATTTCGTCGTATTCATAAAAAGTTTTTTTTCTCAATACTCGCTAAGTCTTTTTGCAGTTACACATTATGCAACTAGGTTTTTATCTAGGTATTTGTACCTATTGTTATGGTATTGTTGTATTATGTATATTTTTATATGTAACACCCTAAAAATATTTTTAATTTTGTCATTTTTAACCCATTTTAATATTAGTAAATTAAGCTAAAAATATCATACAATTCTAAAATTTTCTCGAGCGTTCCTGTTCTCTGTAGAGTATTCTAGAGGGACAACTAAAATATATAAAAGCGACTCGTTTCCAGAGTTAATCAGTCAATTCAATCAGTCAGTCAGTCAGTCAGTCAGTCGAGTTAGTTAATTAAGTTTGGGCATTAACATAATTTTGAATTGGCATATGATTTAGTGAGTAATTTTGTCATCGTGATTTAATATAGTTGATTTAATTAGACGTAATTTATATTGTACCTACTCATCCGTGTTTCTAGTTTAATTTCATAGATTGTAAGTACCTATTTCATAATAAGTACCTATTTAAACTAATTTTTGTGTTTATATTTCAGATTTTCTTAAATTTATATGAATTAAGGGCTTTAAATACCTTTACAAATTGGCAGAACAATCAAGCAATATGTCATCAAGCACTAGAAAGTTCAAATGCAAAAACAACCCTGATTCCTTCTGTTATATATGTGGAAATTTTACACTTCCACATCAACAAGCAAATATAACTGACTTCGTAAAAAGAGCTTACTTAGCTTATTTTGGCATAAAACTGGGGGACCAAGATAAATCGTGGGCTCCACATAAAGCCTGCACTATATGCATTAAAAGACTGCGACATTGGACGAAGGGTTCGGATTCAAAAATACCTTTTGGAGTTCCGATGGTAAGTTTATGATTTCAAAAAACTACGTAATTTAATCACTAGTATACTGTAACTTACCTAAATGTAATTGTAACTTAGGTACATAAACAAAAATTTACAGAAAATGTTTATAAGAATCTCAAATATTGCATAAGGTTGAAACACACAGAAATGTTAAATGTTTGGGTGATAACTTTTGATAAAATTCATAAAAACAAGTCTCTCGTCGCTTTTGTTAACGCTTTACAATTTTTTTTCCATATCAGGTGTGGCGAGAGCCTACTAACCACGAGACCGATTGCTACCTTTGCTTTGTCAAGACTTCGGGCTTCACTAAGAAAAATAAACATTGTATCGAGTACCCAAATTTCGACACCGCGATACGACCTGTGCTACATTCAAATGAGATCCCCATTCCAAAATTTAAGGGTCTGCCAACTCAAGAATTAGTTGAAGATGTTCCTGAAAATATTGCTATGCACTTTGAGGAGTCAGACACCGATTTTGACCCCAGCGTATTTGAAAGTCAAAACGATCCGCAAAAGTTTAACCAGGCCGAGTTGAATGATCTTGTAAGGGATCTAAATTTGCCAAAAAAAGGCTGCGGAAATTTTAGCTTCAAGACTTAAAGAGAAAAACTTGCTTACTTCAAACACATACATTTCATTTTACAGAAAAAGAGAAGAAGAACTTGTTAAATATTTTAGAACAGAGGATAGTTTAGTATATTGCTGCGACATAGTTGGTTTGTTAAAGAAGATGGGGGTTGAGTCTTACGATGCAAATGATTGGCGCTTGTTTTTAGACAGTTCGAAAAAAAGTCTTAAGTGTGTGTTGTTGCATAATGGCAATCTATACGGCTCGATACCGATTGGGCACTCAACAAAATTAAAAGAAAAGTATGAACATATAGAAAAGGTTTTAAATCTTATCAAATATAGGGAGCACGAGTGGATCATGTGTGTTGACTTAAAAATGGTTAATTTTCTGCTAGGACAACAAGGAGGGTATACTAAATATCCTTGCTTCCTTTGTTTATGGGACAGCAGAGCCAAGGAAGAACATTATTTCAAACAAATCTGGCCAGCACGAACATCACTTACTGTCGGAGAAAAAAACGTAATTAATCCACCTTTAGTGAGCAGAGATAAAATCATATTTCCTCCTCTGCATATAAAACTAGGCCTCATTAAACAATATGTAAAAGCTTTAGATACGAACGGCGAGTGTTTCAAATACATAACTTCAAAATTTCCAAGTTTAAGTTATGAAAAAATCAAGGCGGGAATTTTCGACGGTCCACAAATAAGAACAATGATTAAAGACAGCAATTTTCCTAATGTCATGAATGAACGCGAAAAAAATGGCTGGTTCTCATTCGTGGACTTGATAGAAAACTTTTTAGGCAATTATAGGGCAGATAACTACGAAGAAATCGTAAAAAAACTTTTAAGGGACTACAAAGAGTTAGGTTGCAATATGAGCATAAAAATGCATTTTTTGAATAGCCATCTTGACCAATTTCCAAGTAATTTAGGTGATGTAAGTGACGAACAAGGGGAGAGATTCCACCAAGATATAAAAATTATGGAGGAACGGTACCAAGGCCGCTGGGATTCCCACATGATGGCTGATTACTGCTGGTGCTTGAAAAGAGACCTGCCATCAACAAGCAAATACGCTAGAAAGTCTTACAAAAGAAAATTTTTGCCACAGTGAAAGCTTCATATCTGTTTGTTTTTTTATTTTAAGTCATTTCTATCGTTATAATGTAATTTTACTGTAGTTTGAACTGCTTGTATTCATGAAACTTGAAAAAAAAATTTAACACATGACTTAATTTTTTAGTCCTAATTTGAAAAATCTGGAAAATGGCACATAGGCTGTCGACAAGAATCAGGACCTGATAGAGCCAAACCGAGTTGAAATTCGTATTCAGCGCACCCAAATTACCTAGAATCAAGTGTCAGATATCATTCAATAAAATACGTGTTGCCCAGTGAATTATGCTTCAAAATTCGGTCGGCTTAACGTCCTTGAAGGCGTTTCTAATATTTTATAGATTTGCTTATACAGGGTGTACATAAAGTCAGGATCTATTTTTGTGAAGCATTTGGAAATTATATGGAATTCAATCATAAAATGATAAAGTGGTAACATTTATTAAATAATTAAGAGTAGGATTCGACGTGACGCCCATCAGTATCCCTGCACAGCTCAAATCGTTCCGCAGCATTTCTAAACACATTCTGGAGCATTTGCGGGGTTATGTTATCTGCAGCAGTTCGTATACGTGTACGTAAGTTTTCAAGACTCGTAATCTTCGTCTGATAGACGTGCGACTCGATAAAGCCCCATGCAAAGAAATCTAAAGGGGTTAAATCTGGTCATCTCGCGACACAAGGTCTGTTGCTTCCGCGTCCGATCCAGCGATTTGGAAAACGTCCATTTAGATAATCCTGAACAATTTTGGCATAGTGACAAGGAGCACCATCATGTTGATAGACGACGGGGATAGGATTGTTAGTACCGTCGTCTATCAACATGATGGTGCTCCTTGTCACTATGCCAAAATTGTTCAGGATTATCTAAATGGACGTTTTCCAAATCGCTGGATCGGACGCGGAAGCAACCAAAGACCTTGGCCAGCGAGATCACCAGATTTAACCCCTTTAGATTTCTTTGCATGGGGCTTTATCAAATCGCACGTCTATCAGACGAAGATTACGAGTCTTGAAAACTTACGTATACGAACTGCTACAGATAACATAACCCCGCAAATGCTCCAGAATGTGTTTAGAAATGCTGCGGAACGATTTGAGCTGTGCAGGGATACTGATGGGCGTCACGTCGAATCCTACTCTTAATTATTTAATAAATGTTACCACTTTATCATTTTATGATTGAATTCCATATAATTTCCAAGTGCTTCACAAAAATAGATCCTGACTTTATGTACACCCTGTACTTTACTACACTTTTAAAATACATAAGACCTTTATATATTACGAAGCCGATTTGTATCTTCAACTACGGTAATAGGATAACAGTCTACACTTGATAACAGAATTATAAATAGCAATGTTCTTGTAAATTCTGGGATTTAACCACAATTTTTACCTCATTTACAATAATATACCGGGTATGTATAAAGTAATGCGAGTGAAGAGACAAATCCGATTTGAATTATATTAACGCGAGTAAACATGGACAAGTAATATTTATTACGCGTACTTTATAACAACTGTATATTTAATAGTAAGTTTTATTTATAAGAGGTGTTGAAAATGTTTTTAAGAGTTAAAAAACAAGTTGAAACTAGTTTAAACCAGTCCAAATCGGATTTGTAACGTGCGTTACTTTATATACACGCTGTACAATAATATGAATTCAGGACAAAAACTCACTGGACAAAACCTCTCACTTTTCGCAAAAACATTTGTCTGGTGAGTTTTTGTCTTCTTTTGTCCTCAAAAACTTACCTCTTTAAGTGGTGAGTTTTTGTCCGGTGAGTTTTTGTCCGGTGAGTTTTTGTCCGGTGAGTTTTTGTCCGGTGAGTTTTTGTCCGGTGAGTTTTTGTCCGGTGAGTTTTTGTCCGGTGAGTTTTGTCCGGTGAGTTTTTGTCCGGTGAGTTTTTGTCCGGTGAGTTTGTTTTTGTCCGGTGAGTTTTTGTCCGGTGAGTTTGTCCGGTGAGTTTTTGTCCGGTGAGTTTTTGTCCGGTGAGTTTTTGTCCGGTGAGTTTTTGTCCGGTGAGTTTTTGTCCGGTGAGTTTTTGTCCGGTGAGTTTTTGTCCGGTGAGTTTTTGTCCGGTGAGTTTTTGTCCGGTGAGTTTTTGTCCGGTGAGTTTTTGTCCGGTGAGTTTTTGTCCGGTGAGTTTTTGTCCGGTGAGTTTTTGTCCGGTGAGTTTTTGTCCGGTGAGTTTTTGTCCGGTGAGTTTTTGTCCAGTGAGTTTTTGTCCGTGCCCCCAATAATATATACAATAATACTGCACAGGCCATTAATGAAACAACGGATCACCTGAAGATCAGGGCCCATCCTTCTTTAGTTAGCTTTATAAGGCTAACTAAGGAAAATATAACGATCTAACCTAACCAGTCGTCAAGGGCGTACAGTTGAACTAACGATTGGTTAGGTTTGGTCGTGATATTTTCGTTAGTTAGCCTTATAAGTAGTGATGCACCGATGGCAAATTTTAGCCGAAGCCGAAGCCGAAGCCGATGCCGATGTCTAGCAAATTGGCCGGTCGAAGCCGATGCCGATTATTTAATAAACAAAAACTTAAAATTTTTGAAGATTTCTTGTTATGTTGGTATCAAATTATTAATTTTTTATATATCCCTCTCGAGCCAGCTTACCATCTGCAGTACCTAGTTTACAGTAGATTAATAAATTAGTTATTATAATGGAGTAATAACATCATAATAGTTGAAACCTGATTTTGAGTCTGAATTTTTCGTTTTAACTGGAATTTTGTTTCAAAACTTTGAATAAAAAATAGAGGAACAGGGAACACCTAATAGGCCTACTGAAGTTCTGATTAATTCAGTTATTTGCCCATTTTACTCAAAGAAAATCGTTTTTACATAAAACCTTCATTACAACTAATTTATGACATCTTTGTTTCGTTTTCTCGTTTTTCACCTTTTCATAGAGAAAAGGTGAAAATAATAATTTTATGTATGGTGCAATAATACAGTAGGTACCCCCTAGCTATCTTTCAACAAAGGTCATGAATATATACACAAATCTAATGTGTGTTTATTATACAATATTTTTAACTTTTTAATTTTTTTTATAATGGCCTCCTCATCACTCCTTATAGCCATCCGATCCTCCCACATTAAATTATTTATTTTAAAAAAACAAAAATATAATCGGCCACATCATCGGCCAAATTTGGCCGAAGCCGGTGCCGATGCCGATGGCAAAATGTTGGCCGATATAGCCGATGCCGATTAATCAGTGCATCACTACTTATAAGACTAACTAAAGAAGGCTGGGGGCCCTGATCTTCAGATGATCCCGATTGGTTAGGTTAGGTGGAGCAAGTATAGTTTACGACCCCCTGTGGTGCCTAGTGTAGTTTACGTTCCCCAACATTATCCTACTGTGGTTTACGTTCCCCTACATTATCCTAGTGTAGTTTGCGTTCCCAAACTTTGTCCGCGTATACCTAATCAAATAAAACGTTAAAACTAACGAAAATATTACGACTTAACCTAACCAATCGTCAATATAATATATATATATATATATATATATATATATATATACATATACACACAAACTCAGAATGGTCCCCTGAGAAACTTATATGTTAAACACAGACCGTGCATGGAACAAGGAACTCTTCTGGGAAAATTAAATCCACTATAGTCCGAATAAGTAATGGTAAATGACAAATACCATAGAGTTCCTTGTTCCATGCACGGTCTGTGTTTAACATATAAGTTTCTCAGGGGATCATTCTGAGTTTGTGTATATTAAACGGACGTGTTACGTGCCTTGAAAAGTGGACGCTCAATGTCCCGGTTGAGGTTTAAGTTTTGTTTTTTTGGCTAAAAATACAATAGTTACCCCTTTTTCTTTGTTATTCAATCCGACGTGAATGCAACGAGTCTTTTACTTATATAGAGGTTCTGAATGTAGGGGACTAGGCTTGCTTTAAACCCTAGGTCCATGTCCCAAAGCTGGATCCTGTCTGCTTTGCAGATAGCTGGTGAGGGAAGCTATATTTATGGGATCTCTTTGCGAGAGACCCGTTGCCCACGTCGGGCTAGCATCATGAAAAAGAAAAACTATGGTATTTGTCATTTACCATTACTTATTCGGACTATAGTGGATTTAATTTTCCCAGAAGAGTTCCTTGTTCCATGCACGGTCTGTGTTTAACATATACATATATATATATATATATGGGAATGAACTCAGAATGGTCCCCTGAGTTTTTTATGATACACACTTATTCGGACTATAGTGGATTTAATTATCCCAGAAGAGTTCCTTGTTCCATGCACTGTCTGTGTGATCATATATATATATATATATATATATATATATATATATATATATATATTGACGATTGGTTAGGTTAAGTCGTAATATTTGATGGATTCATTTAAAAAATGTCTCCTAAAGATCTTAGTGTAGTTTACGTTCCCCAGCTTTGACCTAGTGTAGCTTGTGTCCCCTTCTGCGTCAGGGGAGGAACATAAACTACACTTGCTCCGGTTAGGTCGTGATATTTTCGTTAATTAGCCTTATAAGGCTAACTAAAGAAGGCTGGGGGCCCTGATATTCAGGTGATCCGAAACAACTACTGAATATAGAATATTTTCCGAGGTTAACAGAAGAAAACTTATTGAAACTGTAAATTCATTAATCATTTTGACTGCATGAGCCTTCAAACCACCCAGATATATATATAGATGTTTACGCCGGTCTATGACCCGTTAATTAATATTCTTAATAGCTGCCTTCTTCCAAAGAAAAAAATCACTATCTCCCAAAAGTACTCTTATTACAAAAACTACAAAACCATGGGTCACTTCTGGACTGATTCATTCAACAAAAAATAAGGATAAATTATTCAAATTGTAACTGCAAGACAGAATCTTAAACTACAGTACACACATTATACAAAAAAAATTAATTAAAACTTCGAAGCGTAACTATTATAATAATCAATTTTCTAAATACGAAGGAAATATGAAAAACACCTGTACAGCTATAAACACTCCAACTAAAAGCCGAATTAAGATAACTTCAATAGAAAAAGTAAATGTTAATAATAATGTAAGTGATAATTCAATGATTATAACTATAAATAATCATTTTAAACCCACAGCTGATAAAAACTTCGATTAAAATTACAAACTAATGATAAATTACTGTTATTTTTTGTTCCTACTATTTCTGGAGAGGTCCAAAGTATTATTGGTCAATTGAAAAACACAAATCATTAACATTCATAACATTTTCGTAACCAAACATACGATTATTGAAGTTTGTTGAATAAAAAGTATCTCGTTAATAATGTATTAGCGTGTTCATAAGCCGTATTCGGCCAAACTTTTAAGAAAATTTAAAAAAACAGAATAAACCAATATCTAGACTCAAGGAATTTATTTTCTCCACATCAATGTGGTTTCTGTAAGAATAAATTCACTGAAATGATCTTAAATTTTATGGAAAGCGCCAATGTCATTATTAAGGCCGGCACACACCGAAAGCCAAGCTAACCACGCCACGCACGCCCGCAACGTGCAATGTTAACCAATGCTACACGCCCGCAATGTCTGCAGACGCAAACCAGTATATCTTTCGTGTAAAACGATAATATGCAGTGAAAAACACATTCAGAATTGAATTTTTAAATATCAATAAGACCAATTTCATGATATTTAGCAACAAGTAAAATGTACATTTGGATGAACTGGATGTTGGCTCGATTGTCGTAAAAGAACGTAAAATATATTTCTCGCAGTAATGATTAACAAGAATTTACGATAAAAGGACCACATAAAGTTTACATTTAAAGAGTTCTAGGAGCGTTGCAATAACGTTTAAACTTAAACTGTCAACACATTCTCATCCTTTTTCTGTCCAACTCTCTAACGCAAGGGTTATTCGGTATTTTCAGCCTTTCATCTACTCAACCGGTCAACTCTGGAACAATCTTCCTCAATCCATCTTTCCCCTTGTCTGTGACCTCTAATCTTTCAAACGCAGAGTGTCCAGGCATCTCGAAAACCTGGACCTTGATTTTGGCTCTCTTCTTCTTCTCTGGGTGGGGGCGTGTTTGCGGGCATTCGCCCTTGGCCCTTCCTTCCTACATGAAAAATAGAAAATTAACCGATGCTGATATATATATATATATATATATATATATATATATATATATATATATGTGTGTGTGTGTGTGGTGTGTGTGTAAAAATGAACCATGAATAATTCCTATATTCCTATACTATCTTATTTTTTCATGAAATTCTTATATTCATTTACGTATATAGTTCCTGTATCCAGTTTTAAAATTCATGTGTTTATATGGTTCATGTATTTATATAATCCTATATATTCGTATATATTTAACTTTATATAATACCTATATTCATATGTATGTACGTGTATGTATTCATTTTTAAATAAGGACCAAAATCGCCTAACGCGAGTTTGGATAATTTTTTTTATTTGTTTTCTACTTTGCCAAATAATTGGTGACTTGTTCTTTTTAAAATCTCTTAATCATTTTTTTTTAGATTTCGCTTAATAATGAATCCTGCTCAAGCTTTGCAATGTTCATATTATGTATACATTCTCTCTTCGTTATAAAAGATGAAGTCATGTCTTGCCTAAGCATTTAATTGTAAATCTTAAACCTTTAATTTTTACTCATATGCATATTTTAGTGTAAAGATGCATAGTTCAATTTCCACTTTTAGTTAACTTGGCAGATCATGACAGCATCAGATCTGAAAATACGCGGTTTAAGATAAAAATATGGCTTCATCTTCAAATATCTTGTTTATTCGTTCAAACATTACCACAGCTAAAAAATTTACTTTATTTTCAAATATTGTGCAAAAATAATGCAGCCTTTTCAACATTTAATAATAATGATGTTTGCAGTTTTGGGTATATAAACCCACGAAAAATCTTCCATGTTCATTGAGAAACAGAATCAAAGGCTGAGCACTGCCTGTACATTTTAGCAGTAAAATGCAGTAAGAAATAGTCTATCTTCTCCTTCGAGCCTTGCTCTCTTCAGAGAACTTAGTCATTAAAATTTCCCGATATGTTATAAGAAGAATCCGGAATCTTCAGAGAATTTAGTAAGCCTCCCAGAATCCTCCGAGCCACTATAGAAGAACTCGGAGAGTAATATAGAAGAAAACTACTGCAAGTAACACTTTCGTTGCTGCCACCTAACTAGAACCCCCGTCGACTTCGAACCAACCCAGGCCATAGACGGAGGGGTTAACATATATATATATATATATATAATATATATATATATATATATATATATATTATATATATATTGAAATTATTTCACGAAAGTAACACGTGAAAAATATTTATGATGAATAAAACCACGAAGGAAAGGAAACACAAAACGGTGCTCAAGCGCTTTCGTCTAATGACATCCTCAGGAACACTGAAATACATAAAAGGTTACGGCCTATATATAGGTTACAGAAAGAGAAAAAAATATATAAATAAATAACATACATACACACAACATATATATACATATATATATACATACATATCTACACACATACACATATATATATACATATATATACAGTATATATATGCAATAAACGGAGAAGTAAAAATAAAACTTAAAAATTTAAGGATTAGAGGATTAACAAAGAGGCATATCGATTTTTAGCACAAGATCAAATGAGTTATAAAAATAATACAAATTTATACTGGAGATACGCCCGGGTTTAACACTTTGCCTTTTTAGAGTCAAGTTTCGATATACATAAAAATAAATTGAAGATTAAAAGTTAATAAAGTAGCTTACAAGTTTACCAAAGATTAAGTGTCCTACCCTTTTTATCTAGGTTTGTTTTGAAGGAATTCAAAACAACAGGATCGAGTTGAAAAAGACCTTTGCTTATGTTGAAGTTATTTGAAAGTTGAATAATGGCAGACTCAAGTCCCCTCCATTAAGTTTACTTTAGAAGTGGAACAAGACAAGTCAATCCCATTTTTGGATGTGCGTGTACATAGGGAAAGCCCAGGTTTTAAGTTTAGTATCTATCGGAAAACAACAAACAACTTGTCCTACGTACACTTTTACTCGGGACATGACACCCCCACTAAGAAGGCCATTTTTTCATCAATGTTTCTCCGCGCCCTTAGGATCGCCAGTCCGGAATACATCGATGCCGAATTGGAAAAAATCAACGGTAGGAAGTGATCTGTGTTACCCATCTGCGTTTATGGAATCTTGTCTCAACAAGGCAAAACGAACTTTCTATCGTGTCAATAATAACACTCGTACTTTGTCAAAAAATATTTTAGTACTTCCATTTTTCACGGGCTTTTTAGGCATTGCTAATGTACTTAAACTTTTGGATATTAATGTAGTATTTTCATATAACAATATTGTGAAAAATATCATAGTAAAAAATAGCCCTACCAATAATTCAGGCATTATCTATAAAATTGGGTGTAAACAATGTGATTCCTTTTACATAGGTCAGACGGGAAAGGATTTGCACACACGTATAAAACAGCATCAATATTCCGTCAGAACAGGACAGTTGTCCAGTGCTCTTTTGTCCATTTGTCAGAGTTACCCACTGTATTGATTGGAATAATGCTTCAGTTTTATTTCATTCGAGCAACATTGTCAATAGAAATATTCTTGAGTCTGCCATTATTCAACTTTCAAATAACTTCAACATAAGCAAAGGTCTTTTTCAACTCGATCCTGTTGTTTTGAATTCCTTCAAACAAACCTAGATAAAAAGGGTAGGACACTTAATCTTTGGTAAACTTGTAAGCTACTTTATTAACTTTTAATCTTCAATTTATTTTATATATATCGAAACTTGACTCTAAAAAGGCAAAGTGTTAAACCCGGGCGTATCTCCAGTATAAATTTGTATTATTTTTATAACTCATTTGATCTTCTGCTAAAAATCGATATGCCTCTTTGTTAATCCTCTAATCCTTAATTTTTAAGTTTTATTTTTACTTCTCCGTTTATTGCATATATATATATATATTAATATATATATATATATATATATTATATATATATATAATATATATATATGTGTATGTGTGTAGATATGTATGTATATATGTTTGTGTGTATGTATGTTATTTATTTATATTTTTTTTTCTCTTTCTGTAACCTATATATAGGCCGTAACCTTTTATGTATTTCAGTGTTCCTGAGGATGTCATTAGACGAAAGCGCTTGAGCACCGTTTTGTGTTTCCTTTCCTTCGTGGTTTTATTCATCATATATATACAGGGTGGGCCGTAAGTTTCCATACATAGGAAAATTTAAACGTTTGTTTTTATGTTTCAGATACCCTAAGAATATGCGTTTGTAAGATCTTGTTTACTGATGAAGCAAATTTTTACGTCAATGGAGAGGTTAATCGGCAAAACATACGTTATTGGAGTAATGCTAACCCTAACTGGCTGAGTCCGACGAAGATGCAAGGTGCCGGTAAAGTGATGGTGTGGGCCGGGATATGGGGTGACAGAATTATTGGACCAATTTTTGTCAGTGGAAATCTTAATGCCGAAAGGAATCTTAACATGTTGCAAGAAGAGATTTTCCCATCCCTGCTAAACGAGGAAGGTAACTTCCCAGTTTACTTCCAGCAAGATGGAGCTCCACCTCATTATGGTCTTCACGTGCGTCGGTATTTGGATCAGCAGCAGTTTCCGGATGCTTGGATTGGTCGGCGTGGTCCTGTGGAGTGGCCTCCCAGATCCCCAGATCTCACCCCCCTTGATTTCTATCTTTGGGGGCACTTGAAGGCCATGGTGTATCAGAAAAGATACGAGACATAAATCATCTAAAGGAACGTATCACCAACGCCATTACAAGCATAACGTCAACTGTGCTAATGCGTGTTCATCAACAGTGGGGAACACGTATTGAAATGTGTTTTCAAAACAATGGCAACCATGTAGAGCATATTATATAAATAAAAGTGGTTGTCCATAAAAAAATGTTTATTTTTCCTATGTATGGAAACTTACGGCCCACCCTGTATATATATATATATATATATATAATATATATATATATATATATGCATATAACTGCAATGACCGCGCAGTATATAAATGAATAGAAACGACATAAGTGTTAAGGAACGTTTCTGCACACGAGGAGGAGAGATAACGAATAATGAAAAATGAGGCGAACCGCCCAGGAATCGAACCCAGGGCCCTGGTTCGATTCCTGGGCGGTTCGCCTCATTTTTCATTATTCGTTATCTCTCCTCCTCGTGTGCAGAAACGTTCCTTAACACTTATGTCGTTTCTATTCATATATATATATATATATATAATTTCTATACGAATGCAATACTTTAAAAAATCAAATGTATAATGTAAAGATCAAAGATGTTATGAAAATGGAACATTTCATTTTCATTTATAAATGTTGAACAAAACTAAAAGATAAAATTGGGTTAATGAGAGTACTTCGTAACTCATCGAGAAATTCAACTCGGATCCGACTAAAAGTATATAACACTGCAAGTTATATCTCAATTTAAATTATTTTCATCCCAAAAGTCATCTAAGCTGGGACGACCTCGTCTGTATTTTCAATTTCCCTGAGAGGAGTTGAAATAAACTCGAAAGTACTCGGAGCAGCTATTTAATTTTTTTCTGCCGGTTACTTCAAATTAAGAAAGTTCACCCGCTTAATAAGAATCTCATATATATATATATATATATATATATAAAGGGTGATCCAGAGAAATGGGACCCAAAAGAAACCCTGTAACTCTTAAAGTATAAGTCCTTTTATAAAATCATACGCATCATTCGAAAGAGATAGTTACAAGTTTGTACAGGATTGTATAGGTTTTGACAATACAAGACAAGATAAGATACAAAACAAAATAAAAGTGTTAGTTAAAACTAACCCTTCAAGATGACTGCATGGACTGTGGAACAGCTGCGTTTCATAACTGAGCAATACTATGAGCATGGAAGAAGTGTAGTTTCAGCTCAAAGATCTTTCAAGACAAATTTTCAGATGTCAAAATCACCTTCTAAGAAAGTAATCCGTCGGTGTGTCAGAAATTTTTCCCTAACTGGCAGCATTGGAAAAAGAAAACTAACTGGAAGAGTGCGCACAGCAAGGATAGACGAGATCATTAACAGAACTCATGAAATTGTACAGGATAATCCTAACATAAGCATCAGACGTGCTTCTCAGCTGTTAGGAGTTGGATATGGAACAACAACACACCGTATATTCAAGCAAAATTTAATGCTCTTTCCATATAAAATTCAAACAGTGCACACAACTAAACGATGGAGATTTCGCACGAAGACGACAATTCTGTCAATGGATCCAACAGAAGGTAAATGACACCACCAATTTTCTAGCAACTTTGATTATGTCAGACGAAGCCCATTTTCACTTGAATGGAACTGTAAACAAACAAAATTGTCGTTTCTGGGCAACAGAAAATCCATTGAATATTACCGAAGTCCCGTTGCATAGTCAGCGTGTAACTGTTTGGTGTGGTCTTACTGCATCTCAGATCATAGGGCCGTACTTTTCGAGGATTCCACCGGAAACACGGTCACTGTAAATGGTGATCGCTACGAAAAAATGTTGACCGATTTCTTTATTCCTAAATTAAGAGATCTTTGTCTAGAAAACCACTGGTTCCAACAAGACGGAGCTACCTGCCATACCACGAGGAACTGCATGGCAGTTTTGCGTCAAACGTTTCCAGGCGAGTTAATCTCAAGATTTGGAGACGTTGAATGGCCCGCAAGGTCTCCGGATTTTTCTCCCTTAGATTATTATCTCTGGGGATATTTAAAGAGTAGGGTCTACAGAATAACCCAACGACCTTGCAAGAATTGAAGGCCGCCATCACAAATGAGATACAGGCCATACCACCGCACACTCTTGCAAAAGTGATGCAGAACTTACAAGCGAGAACACTGGAATGCTTGGCAACTAATGGAGCACATTTGAAAGGAGTCATTTTAAAAAAATAAATATTTCATAATAAACTTGTAACTCTACTCTTTCGAATGATATATAGTTTTTATGAAAGGAATTAAATATTAAGAATATTTGGCTTTTTTTTATGGGTTCCATTTATCTGGATCACCCAGTATATATATTATTAATTTGTACTGCTGAAATACCCGGTGATTACAGATGATCTTCCCAATTTTAAACGTTTATTATGGACAAACTAACAAAGCTACATAATAAATGCAAAACTTCACTTTTACGTGGAGGTCAAAATATGAAAATAAGACCCACACTAAACTCCGTCTATTAGTGTGGGTTTTATTGTCACATAACAAAGCTACAGCGAAAAGCAAGATATACAAATAAAGAAGAACTCAAAAAGTTTTATTGACGAGCTATTGAAGTTCAATATGAGCTCCTTTTGTGGCTCTGCAGACATCAAAGCGGTATTCTGTTTCCCTCCATACACTTTGAGGCATATCATACTAAACTTTTCTAACAGCTTCACGTATCCTTTCCTTCAAATGTTCCAAAGTTGTTGCCATTGGTGGAAGGAAAACTTCATTTTTGACACAGCCCCAGAGAAAGAAGTGAAGGGGGGGTTAGATCGAGCGAACGAGCCAGCCAAGGAATGGACCACCCCACGCCCGATCCAACGATCGGGCAATTGTTCATTCAGGAATGTTGTGACCTCATTGTGGAAATGGGGTGGCGCACTGTCCTACTGAAACCACACATCAGCTTTGTCCTCTAGCAGTTGGAACATCAGCCACAGCTGTAGCATATCGCGGTAAATGATACCATTAATTGTTTGTTGAGCAAAGAAGAATGGACCGTGCATTTTCTTAGCGGTGTAGAGCACAAAACATAACTTTTGGGCTATCTCTGACGTGTTCAATATTACAGATAAAAATATCCTGAAATATTCTTTATATGTATATCTTGCTTTTCGCTGTAGTTTTGTCAGTTTTTCATAATAAATGTTTGAAATCAGGAAGATCATTTGTAATCACCGGTATTTCGAAACTGCTTTTACAAAAGTAAAATAAAGCGAAAGAACAAAATATCTAATTCTGCAAATATAATTCGTGTTATTTAACAGTTTACTTTCAAATTAAGTTTACTTAACACAAAGTAGACGCAATGAAGACTCCGATTCTATCGTTCAGCTCATTAAAGTCTGTCGTGGAGAAAATATAAGCCAATAGTGCCATTTAGCCGAGACTTCTACAAAATTCATCCATCCATGGTAAAAGACGGGTACTTTAGAAATATCATTTGAAGGGCTATTCCTCGAGTCTTGTCTCGAAGCGAAAATAAAATTTTCGTTTACGCTTTCCAAACATTCGCTAAAGAAAATATATTATGATTAATGGTGAATCATACACTCACTTTATTAACGAGCAGTAATCTAATTCAACTTAACCTAACCTAACCTAACCTTACTTAAATTAAATCCAAATAAAATTTGATCAATTTCCGTCAACGATCAGTGAAATGATTGTTTCCAGAAAAATTAAAAAATTAAAAATAAGTAGCAGATGAAATTAAATTTCAGAACAAAAAATGGTAAAAAATCCTTGTAGCAAGTGTCCCATTAAAAAAGAGTGAGTAGATATTAACAATATATATATAATATATTATATTATATATATATAAACAAAATTTTATATTTTTATATTATCAACATGGTAGGTCCGGTCTTAATTAAATCTTTAATTTTATTTCTATTTTATTTATTTCTACTTTAATTAAAGAACTCTCTCTCTTCTCTCTCTCTCTCTCTCTCTGCTGTTCAGCAGCTGGTGCATGAGATTAGGGCGTCGCATCCCTAAGCAAAATAATGGAAAAAGGCCTTTAGTGTGTATAGATGAAACATAACTAAGGTGAAGGTTTGTGGTGACATTTCAGTGTTAAAACGCTCAATATTAGGTCGCCACCAATATACGAGGGTCGGTACGAAAGTAATGCCTCTTATTTTTCAGTTTATATATATATATATATATATATATATACACCTCGTTAAAGTTCCATGCGTTGGTCTCTCTTCACATGAAGGTCAAGCTGTGGCCCCGCCTCTAGGTCTGACTTGGTGGAGGAGCGAATTGTTCTCTTGCGCTCTCCACCGCACATAGCCAGATACACCCGGCTCATCTGGTACCGTTCCGAGCCAGGCATCTAGTCTTCTTTTGAAGACTTAACTTTGACCCCTTTAACATTCCTGAGGTCCTTTGGAAGCTGGTTAAAAAGTCTTGGCCCACTGACAGCCAACCTATTTTCCTTCCATGTTGAAGAGGTCCCTTGTCGAGCGTTTAATTTGGGAACACTACACATTCTACCTTTCCTATTTTCCAGCGTTGTTTGGATGGTAATTGGGTTTAGTTTTAGGTTTGGTACCAGTTTTTCGATCATTTTCCATATATAGATTATGGTGTACCTCCTCTTTTTCTTACCAGAAAGTACAGATTTAGTTTACGTAGTCTTTCCCAATAGTTGAGTTTTTTGCAGCCATCAATCTTGGCTGTGAAATAGCTCTGAGTTTCTTCTAGTTTATTAGTTTCTTCTTTTTTATATGGGGACGTCAAGACTGAGCAGTATTCAAGTTTTGGTTTGATCAGTGTTTTCAGTAGGAGAATCATTACTGTCCGGTGTCTTGTCCCTTCTTTTGAACGTTCTTAGTACATATCCCGCGACTATTTTCGCTTTGTTTATCGCTATCTGATTTTGTCTCGAATTTCGCATCATCGATCATTATATAACCCCAAATATCTCTCTCTCTGTATATATATATATATATACGTACTTTATATTTGCCACGTATGTATGCATATTCCCTATAATTTTCATTGTACAGTAATTGGAATTATATTTAATGAGACATGAAATAAGGGGCATTACTTTCGTACCGCCCCTCGCATATAGTATAAATGACGCTATACAACTAAACTATACAATGTTATTTTGTAATTTCAAATTTTAATAGCTTTTTGTGGGGACAATCGCTCTTTATTTTATTGCTGCTTTTCCACGTTGTGAACTGTTTTGAATGCAAGTAGATTAGTAATTTTTGTCTATGTAATTATATATGGAAATCATTATATCACTAATTTCCTTACAAATTCTTACTTACGTACAAAACTCGGTTATTATTTGGAATTTATTATGGGCAATATGTAGAAGGCGATATTCGGAAGCGATTTATACAATTTTATGACGGACAAGCCGACTTAGGCTTAAGTACATTATTTTTCACCATGGCTAAAAGATGTAAGCGTCGTTACCCACTAAGCGAAGTGAAGACAGTGAAGTCGGGAGTTGGACTCCCGAGGATGTTCGTAATAATAATAATAATAATAATAATAATAATAATAAAGGAATTACAGCAAGAGGCAGCATTAATTGCCCTGAGCTCTGGACCAATTTCTTGCCCTCGTGACCGAGTGTTAATTTGGCTGAAAGATATCGTTAGAAAAGTTTATACTTTAGTGGAGACGCTATTAAAATTTGGTGGTTTTACTATTTTGTTACATTTTAGTGGATTAGAGTGAAATTGTTCTAATATAATAAATGACAACAATCATCATTATCTCTCCCGATTCTTTTTATCGATGGCACGAAATTGAAACGTTTGAGCAAAGTTGAATGCGATAACATATTTTGGATTTGTCTTCGTGAGTATGCCTCATTTTCAATGTCTTCATATAATTTAATGTCGACGTAGCTCTTAGTTTATAATTTGTAGGGTAATTTATAGATTTAAACTGCGTACATACCAAACCACTTTGTAAAAGGTCGAGGCTTAAATTTTTGTACTTGAGAAATCGCAAACCTGAAATTTAAAATTCCGCCTGGATCTGCCATGCCTAAATTAAAGTATTCTTTGAGGTTGGCCACGCACGTTAGCCTTCACTGAGACAATTGCTAATTAAATAGAGACCCACGTACGTTACTGACCCCCACCTCCCCCATCTCCACTGACGTCCGCGGTCTTCAAATGACAATGCACGAGGTAAAAACTCCATATTTGAGAAGAGAGTTTTTGGATTTAAGAAAAATTTCACTCCATTCCCATTCGCGATGAAGACACCAAATGAGAAGGGCTAATATTTCCTAACCTAAATCAACGTAACTTAACCTAACAAACTAACAACCTAACAAGCTAACTTAACCTGAACCAAAGTTGGAAAGCTGTGGATGAGAATGAAAACGGCATGAATTGAGAACAGACTAATTTGAAAATACCTCCTTTAAAATTCCCATCGGCTTTCTCAGTATTGCGCGCCGAATGAAATGAGAATGACATTGAGTGGGATAATACCCCCACGTAAGCATTAAGGGCATGAGCTAGAGCCATAAATTCTATAAATGTCTTCTTTGTGATTACAAATGCACCACTATTAATACTTTCATATACAGTACACCTATTATAAGAGTTTATATATACAGTACATATACATATACACAGTATGTATATATATAACACTTAATATTTTCAAATATATAATAGGCTAAATATAAATTTGGTATAATAGGTTAAATAAAAAAATTTGGAATAATAAGCTAAATGAAAAATCTCCGTCAACGGTATATATATATATATATTTATTTATTTATTATGTATTTCTGCACAGTTTCGTTTCGTTTTCTAATCTTTTGACTAAAAAATAAATTCAAAATTAAATGTTGCTTTAATTTAAATAATAATGAGGTGAAAAGAGACAATTATATATCTATATATATGCAAGGTTAAAAATTGAATTTTAATGACCTGAACTCGAACCATAAGCAACCTTTGTTACGAGGGATATATATATATATATATATATATATATATATATATAATATATATATATAATATATATATATATATATATATATATTTAAAATGCAAACACGCAGTATAATTAACGTAAAGAACGACGCTTGTATAGGAGAATATTCCGCGCAAGATGAGAGCGAGAGAACAAAACAAATTACGGTATTTGATTGAGTGAGGCCCGTGGTGTAATGGTTATCATATCTGACCGGCAATCGGAAGATCCCGGGTTCGATTCCCGGGTGGTTACCTCATTTTTTCATTTGTTTCGTTCTCATCTTGCGCGGAATATTCTCCTATACAAGCGTCGTTCTTTACGTTATATATATATATATATATATATATATAATATTATATATATATTATATATATATATACACGAGGGTGGGCTGAAAAATAACTCCCACTCAAATAAATTTTAAACGGGTTGAAGGATTTTATCGAAACAGAAGCATATATGTACCTTAGAGTTTATTCTTCAAAACGATACATTTACTTTTCTATAAAATCACCCTCTACCTCCATACATTTACGTCAACGATAAACGAGTTTTTGAAATCAATCCCGGTAAAACTCGGAGCTTTGGCTACGAAACCAAAATTTACGGCGGCCTTAACTTCTTCGTCAGACTCGTAGCGATTTCCACGGAGATGTTCTTTAAGTTTAGGAAACGGGTGAAAATCGCATGGTGCTAAATCGGGGCTATATGTAGATGCGGCAAGACGGTGAATTGTAGATTCTCAATTGCTTCTCGCGTTTGAACACTGGTGTGAGGCCGTGCGTTGTCATGTTGAACATTGACTGCGTTTTTGTGGGTGCGAACCCTCCTGATCCGTTTTTTCAACTTCTTCAGTTTCAATATAACGTGCGGAGGTGATTGTTGTCCCTCTTTCCGTAAAGTCTTCGAGAATACCACCAGTGATATCCCCAAAAACGGTCATCATCACTTTTTCAGTCGATTTTTGAACTTTGAATTTTTTTGGTTGAGGTAAATTTTTGTGCCGATATTCCATGGATTACCATTTATTTTCAGTGTCATAATGGTGGACCCAAGTCTCGTCTTCTGTCACAATGCTGTGCAGAAATTCATCTTCATTTTCGAAGCGCGGCAGATTTTCTGGGCAAATGCGTTCTCTCTCAATTTTCATCTCGGCAGTGAGCATGCGAGGCACCCATCTGACGCAGACCTTTCGGTAACTGAGAATACTGATAATGTGTCCCACTCACTCTTTGGAGATATTGAGCATTGCAGCAATTTCATTTTGTTTAATGCGACGATTTCCACGAATCAGTTCGTCAAAGTAGTACCGATGAGACTCGTCGGTTGCCGTTGCAGGCCTTCCACTTCGCGGTTTGTCTCGCGGATCTTCTTGCCCGGCTTCTTCTCCTTTACACTACCTCGCCGAACGTCGAACGGTACTCACATCAACACACTGTTTGCCGGACACAGCGCTTGTATTCGCTGATGAATGTCTATGGGAGCAACACTTTCCGCGGTCAAAAATTCAATTACAGCACGTTGCTTGAAGCGAACGTCTTTACTCCTTTCCAACGTAATCGATACTGAACCAACGTGTGAAATGAGTGCAAGATATATTAGGCTATAACACAAAACCAGTTTTATCTGGTTACCTCTACACAATGGGGTGGGGATATCAAGTTACAACACAAAACCGGTTTCATCTAGCTACCTCTACACAGTCCAGAATTATTCAAGTGGAGGCATTACTTTTCAGCCCACCCTCGTATATATGCACCCTCGGTGGTGTAGTGGTTAGCGTCGCTGACTACGAATCCATCTGCTCCGGGAACGAGACCCGGTGACGGTAGGCGGCGCGCAGCAAAATCCAGCTGTTCACCCTTCCACACAATAAAAAAATTGGTTGGTAGATAAATGGGTACCCTGGGTAGCCTAGTGGTTAAGACGCTGGGCTGCTGACGGGGCGTGGTCCGGATTCCACATTAAATTGTAGGTCTAAGGTGGAGTGACACGCTTGACCTTCGTCAGAATGAACAATTCGGGCGGAAGTAAAACCAAGGTCTTGTGTGTATATATATGATGCAAACCCTTGTGGGTTTGCATCATTCATTCATTTCACGTGTTTAATTGTGAAATTCATCACACACACACACACACACACACACACACACACACACACACATATATACATATATATATTAGTAACAAAAGTTGCTTGTGGTTTGAATTCAAGTCACTTAAATATGATTTTTAACCTTGCACAATCGGTTCAAAAAAATCTTGTGTAATCTCCATGTTTTTTGCTTATATATATTGATAAGGAATATGAAGTTTTATGACAAAACTCTGATCCGACTGTATATACAGGGCGTCCCAAAAAAATGTACACACACACACACACACACACACTTTAACAGCTGATAGCTCAATTGATGTTTCTTTCTTTCCAAGTTAAACCCATTAGAATTAATAATGGCAGTCAGACTAAGCTTTGAACAAAGGAAATTCATTCTAAAATGCTACTGGAAGTGTGAAAACGCAGTTGAAGTGCAAAGACAGTTTAGGAGGGAGTTTCAAACAGATCCACCAACGCGACTTACCATCACTCGAATTAGAGATAAGTTTGAAGCCGATGGAACTGTTCAGAATGTCCACAAGAAGCGTTCCGGAAGACCACGGACATCGACAAGCCCCACAAAGCAAGAAAGAGTACTGGAAACGTATCACCAAAGTCCAAGAAAATCTGTGCGGCAAGCGAGTCGTGAGGTAGGAATTTCAGAATCGTCTGTCCAACGCATTTTGAAGCGCTGTCAATGGAAAAGTTACATTCCAAGATTAGTCCATGCTATTAATGAAGATGATGATCCGGACCGAAGAGTGGAGTATTGCGAGTGGTACTTGGCACGATGTGGATGTGGATTGGACGAAGGGGTTTCGTAGAATACCCTCCGCGTTCACCAGACCTCACACCACTAGACTTTTTTTATGGGGATACTTAAAAGACAAAGTCTACGCTATAAAACCTGCAACAGTCGCTGAATTGAGAGCAGCCATTGAACGAGAATGCACACAAATACCAAACGAAATGTTTCGTGATGTTTGCGATTCCATTGCTTCGCGTTATCAGCAGTGCCTGGACCAGAACGGACGTCAGTTTGAAAACAGGCGTTGACAAAACAATTAAATAATGTCTGTAGATTCTATTACATTTTGAAAATGAAATGTATTTTAATAAACACTGCCTTTATAAGTATTTAAAGTGTGTATACATTTTTTTGGGACGCCCTGTATGTACTGATGTCTCCGCTGTGTGTTTGTTACTGCGAATGCCCGAGAAGAAGCTCTTAACTTGGCTAAAACGTGCAAGCAAAGATTTGGTTAGGTTAAAGCATATTTGCAACTATGCAACATAAAATTTTTTGAATGCAGTTTTCAACTTACATAGCCTCCTTTCCCAAATATACAAAGTATGGGGAATGATGAGGGGACGAGGGGGGGGGGGTACTACTAATTATTATTTTCAGGTTCATCTGCATATTTTTTGCATAAAAAAGCCTCTTTAGAACTTAGTGTACTCGATACCCATTCATAAAAAAGCGAAGGCGTGGCATAAAACTATGATATTTCTCCACCAAAAATATCTTTTAGAATGTTCAGTATTTATCCCGTAGATTTATTCTGCGACGAACATTTTTATTTTATTTTTTTGTCGACCGCAAATAAAAGTAAAATATTTAAACTAATTAATAACAATGTAGAGGATTATTTAACCTCCTTCGAAACATCTAAAGTTATATGACGAAGGGGACCTACAACTAAACGTGGAACCCAAACCACGGGTCGCGACATTATCTGGGCACGGAGGACGGTATCTTATCCAACCACTTTCCAGACCCATTGTCGCTTAACTTCACTGATCGACGGGAGGCGATGTTACGACATTGGCCATGACGTAACCCTTTAAATAAATAAAACTCGATCGTATTTACACAAGATAGATAAATGCACCGTAACGTTACCAACGCTCACCCTCGGAATTATACAACACAAAAAAGATCACTGTCATGGCGGACGAAGAACAAAAAGATGTAACGCGGATTAATTATATCTTCAGATATAATTAATTAAATAATAAAAATATTTTTAAAATTCTACTAAAAAGGCGCATTATGCCCTTTATGTTGTAGTTATTTTGAGTTTGAGTGACTGCTTGCTCAGATATAACGTACGCATGACATTAATGAATTCTGAACATTTTTTAATGAAAAAATATATACATTATTTATTGTCCAACATTTCTTATTTCAAACATTTTTCTCTCAACAGTTGCTGGTCGGAGCTCAGAGAGACTTTTATGCTCGTTGTACTGATAGTGTAGATTAGATTGTGTAGTTTTGTGTTTCAAAGGCGAAACACCAAACAAGTTACAACAACAGAGTAAGTTGTAACAGGTTATATCAAATGGGGTAGTTAAATACTGCCGTTGTGCGACAGGTTTTCCTTTCCATAATCAAATATTGCGTGGTTCAAGATCTGAAGACATACATTTCGGCCAAAGAGATGATATCCTACATGAAAATCATAAAAAGTTTCGGGTCAAGTCGTGGTGATTGAAAATATGCGTACTGAACTTTTGCCCAAATTTTCGGGCGAAAAAAATTCTGTTGGGCTGAATTTAGGGGGTCAATTTTCAATCTTCTATCTACTCAACCGGTCAACTCTGGAACAATCTTCCTCAGTCCATCTTTCCCCCTGTCAATTAATTACCTCCAATCTTTCAAACGCAGAGTGTCTAAACAGCTCCAAAACCCTGGACCTTGATTTTGGCTCTTTTCTTCTTCTGTGGGGAGCGGGGAGCGCTTTTGAGGGCATTCATCCTTTGCCCCCTCCTTCCTCCATACCAAAAAATTGGCCCCCTCCTTCCTCCATACCAAAAAATTGGCCCCCCCCTCCCTGCCTCCGTGCGTTATTTTAACTTTCAAATCCCTACTGGAGTTCAGCTGTCGACACTCTTGTTTTTCAGTTTTCTCGGAATAACGTACATGAATGTTGTAGTCTTTGTGAGCGTGAATTCTAACACTAGCGTTTGTATACTTTTACAGTTTATACAATGCACATTGGAGCTGCATACGAAAGAAACTTAAAGTAACTATCTTGTATCTGCTGTGCAGAAATTAATAATATCATATATACATATGCAATTACTTTATACGTAAATAGGCCACAATAAACTGCAACTAATGCATAAAACAGCATATATACTGTATATATATATATATATATATATATACCTTTACCCCTGAACTTTTCCTACTACGAGTAAAAGAGGCGAGGGTAAAAGGGGTAAAGGACCTTATGGAACACCCTGTATATAGCAAATTACAGCATTTAACCAATTAACGCGCGTACTACATAAGAAACAATATTTGTATATACACGCATACAAAAGCTATGCGCAATATTTGCAATGAGAGTTGGTGAATTCTTTAAACGAATAGTTTTTTACAGATAAGTCTTGGAGAGGTAACAAATGACGAGTCTTTTGCGCTTCACAAAAAAGTAGGCGTTCTGTGGAATGAAAATCCAATTCGGAATTCTCTCCAGTGATCAATAAGGGAAGGAAATTAACCATTGAAGAGCTCACGTCGATAAAATCACTCGAAGAATTTAGCTCCATACACTACCTTTCGATATTGATTTTAATGGAATAGATTTACTCTAAATAAGAGTTCCATTATGAGCTCAAATTTTTATTTATAGGAAATAAATAATATCGAAGCAAAAATGAATACTACAACTTTAAAAAAAAAATACTATAATTCTCAGAACATAAATTATTTCAGTCATATTTCCTTATTAAGTTTTATGTAAAAATTCGGTTGAGGTGTCGAGGTGGGGCATGGCGCAAAAAAGGTTGGGAACCACTGACTTAAAGCAACCGGTTCGACGGCACGGAAGCGTGGAAGTGGTCGGCTTAAAACAGTTTACACTCAAGACAATATAGCAATGATCGAAATAATGAGCCTATCTCAAGAGGATCGACCTGGGTCACACTGCTCTCAGAGGAAAATTGCAAGAAATTTAGGTATCAGTCGAAGTTCCATACAAAGAATGCAGAGAACGGTAGGACTTAAAGCATTTAAAAGGATCCGTGTTTCAAGACGTGACAGCAATGTAAGAGCTAAAAGAAGAATTCGTTGTAGAAAATTGCTTGATAGATTTTCGTCCAATGATGTTAAAAAAAATAGTTTTTACAGCTGAAAAAGATTTCACCATCGAGATTCCTCGAAACTCCCGGAACGATGTTGTTTATGGTCGGCGTAAGAAAGACATTCCTCCATCGAGACTTTACCACCAGACAAGTCGCTTTTCCAAAAAATCATGGTATTAGCAGGTGTATCGTGGAATGGAAAGACGAAAATTCATTTAATTTCAGAAAATAACAAATTAATTCAGAAACCTATGTAAATCTCTCTTAGAGGAGAATCTTTTGCCTGATTGTCGGCGTCTCTATTATGGAAACGATTTCATACTCCAACAAGATGGTGCTACAGCTCATACTAGCGAGTTCACACAGGATTATCTACAACATAATGTAGTCAACTTCATTGGAAAAAAACAACTGGCTCCCGCAATCACCTGATTGCGATCCCATGGATTATTGCATATGGAACACTCTAGCAGAGATTTATGAAGGCCACCAGAAAAGTTACAGAAATGCAATTAAAGAAAAAAATACTCGAATGTTGGAACAAAATAGCATTAGCAGAAATCAGAAAATGTATCATGTCGTGGAAGAAAAGGTTAAGATTAGTTTGTAAGCAGGACGGCGGACATATTGATCATATTTGTTGATGAGATGTGAATAATAAAAATTTTTCAGTTTATGATATTCGTTTTTTTCACCATACCTCATTGTTCCCTCAGCTGTAGAAAAAGTATTTTATGTAGAGGTCTGAAATTTTTATGATGGCTTACCAATAGATTGAGGTAAAAGTTATGTAAATTTTGGAAGTGTGAACTGCATATTTTTGAAGTTATTGATGTTTAAATCTCAAGGCGTTTTTTTGGGGGGGCCACCCAATATAATGGAAAGAGAAAAGCAACACGATTCTAAATATATTTATTCAATAATCTCTTATTATTTATGGTAAAAAACTACAGAAAAACCGAAGGTGTCTATTTACTTTTGTCAACCCTCTGTATCTGCTATACAAAAGCAAGTTGTCTGTCTGTCTGTTTAACTTTTGGGTCTCTCTAAAAAAGAGCTGAATTAGCTAAACAGGGCCCCTACGGGCGGTGCTGCCAGTAATTGGGGTGGGTGGAGCCCAGTAATTGGGGGACCGCAGGGCCCCCCAAAATTACTGTCGGTTCAATTATTTGGTCAATAAGAGAACGCAGCCATGAAAATCTATAGAAATGGCTTTACAAAACTAAAATTCCCTCCAGAAAAGACAAAAATACTAACAACAACTTGATTATTTAGCATACAAGCCTAGCAGCGGCAAAAACAGCTAGTATATATATGAGAGAGAGAGAGAGAGAGAGAGAGAGAGAGAGAGAGATGTGAAATTATATGTAGGAAATTATATGTAGGGAATACTTTAAATAAATGTGTCATAATTCTAACAAATAATATTAATTTAAATTCTATAATTGAAGTAAACTAAGCAATGAAAATTAAGTGTTTTCGAAGTGTTTTAAAAATCAAACAATAAACCTCGTGAGAGAAAACCAATAAGGAAAAAACCATATTCGATTAATAATGACATTACTAAAAATATATTGGTGGAAATTTATTAAATAATTTTCAATATCATTTATATTATTTACAGTTGACTCACTTCGATCTAATTAAATTATATCCACTCTAATAATGAGCCAAGTTACAGTTTTGGTAAAAGTTTGCTGAAGAAAAATCTATGGACAGTATATTAAAAATTTTAAAAAAAAATTATAATTAGTTGAAAACAACCAAGTTGCGAGGGGAATTATTTCTTTTCTATTATACTGAAAACTAATAGGCAAAGCTTGCTAATGTAGTTCTACTGAAACCCTTACTTTATGAGGACTAAAATTTAGGTCGATCGCCAAGCGCACTGAACCCAACTCGTATCAATGAAAGGTCAATACTCATTTCGTTGACGAGGCATTCTGTCGAAGCTCTAACAAAACTAATTTAACCTAACCTAACTCAATCTAACTTAATCTAATAAAAAAATACTTGTCGATAAAATGCCACGTCGAGATAGTAAGGTTAGCCCGATCAGTGGGTAACACAATTTCCCAACAAGCGAAGTGAAGACACTGAGAAAGTAGTCGATGGTGTGGCTGAAGGAAACGCATCCATTCCTCTACCGAACCTTCAGACGTGGCTACCAAGTACAGTTCACGTTTTTTCGGAGAGCATGTCCCGTCATTTACTGCAGTTATTTAGCGGGTCCTGATGAGATCGATAAAGTCCAGCGGGGTATTGACAAGAGGAAGAGGAATATCAGAAATCTAGCGTGTTGCTTGAGTACCTTCATTAACAACACGCATTTTAATGAACTTTATAATAAGGAATTTCAACGAAGTAGAGTACGAGACCAATGAGCAACATAAGGACTCTAGAGAGTCAAGATTTGAACGTAATAAAGAGAACACTGGAAAAATATTCCGCTCCACAAAAAGCTTTTCACCGTTTGCTACGGATCAAAGCTCGCGAAACATAGTTGCAGGGATGTGGAATTTATGAAAAAGTTATTGTCATTAGCTCCGAGCCAAATGCAAAGAGAATTATTATTATAGGTTTGTTTATGGTGCGTTCAACCACTTCAGGTCATTTACACCTGCAAAGAAAGAAATTCTATCTACAAAGGGAAGGAAAAAGTTAAACCATCTTCAGATCTGGGGCCGGCTCCAGATCACAGGAAAGTGATGATGAGGCCTGTTAGTATTACTAACTAGTGAAGCATGAAGTCATAGTAAAGGATAGTACTGGTACTTTATGAAAAACTAGCTAAGCATAAGAGCTGATTGTTAGATTAGATGGAGGAATATAAATTGACTGATTTTAAGAAATCTAAAATGAGCTTAGAAGGCACAAGGCAAGATAAGACAGTAGAGAGGGTGAAATAAAGCTGTTCTGCAGTGCAAAATGAATGAATATCAGATCGAAGTGAAGAAAAAACGGCAATCAATAAAAATATGTTTCAATGTGAGAGTCATATTACACTGGAGACAGGAAGGAATGGGAGAGGCACTAAAATAATGCCCATGCGTCAGGAGACATACCCCTAGTCTGAGCCGGGCTAGGACAGTCTGGTCCCTTCGGCTACCCATCTATATGTATGTTCCTAATCCTGAAGAAGGGGTCTAACATCGCTGAGAAAACTATTGCTATGATTCCATTGACACTGCCACCTGCTACGCACACAAGAGTGTGTCAAATTCTGAATCTCAGGCAGGGAGAGTCGAAGACCAACTGCCTCTCCTGAGTGCACAGCAGACTTGGCTGCCAAGTCCACCACCTCACTGCCCAGGATTCCAACATGTCCAGGGACCCATAAAAGAACAAAACTGTAATGTGGAATAGATCTTAACAAGACAATAATTTGATTGACCAGAAAATGAGAAGTATTTCCTGACTTCAAAGCATGTAAAACTGAGAGAGAATCACAACAGATGAGAAACTTATGATGTGTAGAATTTACAGAAACAAAATATGATAAACTGCCTTGTAAAGGGCATACAGTTCAGCTGTAAATACTGAGCAATGAGGTGGCAACTTATAACCCATCAAGGTACCTTCAAAACTAAAGGCACAACCTACTCCAGTTGGGGCTTTGAACCATCAGTAAAAAGAACCTTGTAACCTAAATCTAGATATGATGCTTTCAATGAAAGAAACTCACACTGAAAGTTATTAGCACAGGTTATAGATTTCAAAGCAGAAGACAATCTAAGGTCATAAATGACATCTACTGGAGCCCAATTTGTTATTAGTGATAGGGAACTTGTAGCAATATCCTCTAAAGAAAGGCTCATTTTAGTCAATCCATCTTGAAACCGGCCAAAAAAGGGAAGTGGGTGGGGTCGCAACCTGTAAAACTGGTAAATATGAAAATCTACAAAGAAAGGCCGGATGGGATGCTGGTCATGAGACAACATTTTGGCACCATAGTTGATACCCAGCCGCTGACGACGGAGGCTTAGAGGAAGGAGAAAGGCCTCTTCATTTAAGGTGTCAACTCTGGTGCATTTGAGGGCTCCAATAGCCAGACGAATAGCCATATACTGAATTCTGTCTAATTTTACAAGTAGTGATGGGGATGTTGCATCATAGAGGAATGAAGCATAATCTAATTTAGACCGGATGAGAGATTTGTAAAGCTGTAATAGAGTCTTCCTTTTAGAGCCCCATGTTCTATTAGACAAATACAGCATGATATTAAAGGCACCCTCACAACGCTCCACAAGGGAAGCAATATGGGGATTCCAAGTCAAAGTTCTGTCAAATGTAATACCTAGAAATTTATGAGAGGAGGCAAAAGGAATCTGGCTTGTCAGCAAGACAAGAGGTTGAATGAGTTGATGGGGAGCTGGCCGCTTACTAAAAATGACACATGAAGACGGCAGGAGAAAAGTGCAAGCCATTATTCTGTGACCAATTAGTAATCCTGTGTAGAGCATTTTGCATAATGGCCTTGGCAACATGAATGTCAACATGGGATACCCATAATGCCCCATCATCTGCATACAGAGAATAGTAAAGAGTAGGGTCTATACCCTGAAATAAGTCATTAATCATGACATTAAATAAAAGGGGACTGATGATACTACCTTGTGGAACTCCAGCATCCAAATGATAAACATCTGAAAGAGAGGATCCAATTGATACTCGTATGCGTCCATGCTGCAAAAAGTTTTGGATAAAGATGGGTAGATTGCCCACAACCCTAAATGATACAACTTAGAGAGTAAACCATAGTGCCAGACAGTATCATAGGCCTTCTCAATGTCAAGAAATACTGCTAAAATATATTCATTTCTAAGAAAACTCTCTGATTGATCCCTCAAGCCTCACCAGGTTGTCCATCGGAGAAAAGTGAGGGCGAAAACCACTTTGAAAGCTGTCCAGTTTGAAAATAGAATAGAGTAAAGACGATGTAACACCATCCTTTCAAGTACTTTACCCAGACAGCTAGTCAAAGCTATGGGGCGATATGAGTTCGCAAAAAAAAAAAAGTTATTGCTTCCTAGGGAGCAAGATGGGCTACACCCAAGAAAATGAATTTAAAGGTGAATACTTCTGTTGGCTTCGTCGATTCAAGGGTGCAACCTCCGACAAATGGTATTTGCATATGTCATTCATTACTCAAACACCTACGAGTATCATAGTGGAAAAGGGCAGATTGTACAGTACTCACTCAGTTATCCGTGATTGACGAGCGGTCCATAATCACGGATAACCCGATTTCACGGTTAATTCAGTATACCCCCCGTCGGTGTGTGGGTGATGCAGCCTCTATGAAGCGCGGATAGACACTGACGGATTCTCGTTGTGGTGGACTGGCGGGAGGCAAGCCGTGGATGTAAGCACCACGCCAGATCAGGGTTAACTGGATGTCATGATCACGGATAATGCGCAATGGTTACAATTAGTAAATTACGCTTAACTCAAATCACGGTTAAGTAAATCACGAATAACCGCGTGAATACTGTACTTTAAATTCATGCGACTATGGCTGGAAACTAAAAGACGGAATGTATTGCCCAAATTTGGGGATTTACGACCCGCGCTATAATGTGTTTCATGAGTCAGATATATAAGTCACGTTTCGTTGTATTGCAAAGAGTATGGCAGCTTCGAAGCAACTGCTCGGATGAATGACAGTTGAACAATTGCAAAGCTGCACTGATAAAAGTTGTTTTTTTAATATCTAAAAAAAATTCTTGAGATTTGCTTACCGAAGGATATATTTTCTTCGTGTAGGAAAAAAGTTTTTTTTATTACTTACGAAAACATCATTTCGAAGTTATAAACTTAAGATTAAATGTAATTTTGTAGAAATTTTCTATTTTAATGTTGAAAAAGCGAATCTGCAAACTTTAAAAACTAATAATATTGTTACATTTAGTAAGCATTATAATCACGGAAAATAAGATATTCTATACCAAAATATCTTTTATATATGGTAAGTAAGTTATGGAACATATGACGAAGGGGGGTCTAGAGCTTTCAATGGGATCTAAACCATTACCCCAGAAAGCAAGATTCAAAATTCCGACTTTCAGAATGACAATACAGCTATTGGTTTTTTATTTGGGGGATATATATATATAGATAGTTGTTTTTTATTAATTTGACCATTATATTTGTATATAAAATGTAAAAAAAGTGTTTCAAGCGCATAAAACATTTATTAAAATTATTATCAAACATGGGAAATTTCCACTTGATGCCAAAACATGTTCAATATGTTCTCTTTGTGCAATCACATGTAACGTAATGCAGCCCCCTATGTGTCTGTTAAGATCAAATATATTTCTCGTTCGATTGCCGCTCTCAAAGCTTCCAGTGCCCGTAGGTTGGATTCGAAGACTCTCTCTTAAGTATTCCCAAAGGAAATAGTCGCGAGAGTTTAAATCAGAAGACAAGGATGTCCAAGCTAAACCTCTGCCATGGAATTCAGGGAGTCTGTTTGAAGCACTCCGTTTCCACACGTCTCCCACAGTTAAGTCCAATGCAACACCCGCTGTATGAAACTTTGCGCCATCTTCTTGAAACTAAATTTCATTAATTTTGACAACATACCACTATAGAAAAGGGATAAAATTGTCCTTTAGCAACTCCAGATGACCTTCAGAATTGACGGTACCTTCAATGAAGTGTGTTCAATTTCAACAGACACACTGGGTGCTGTCATAAGGATTGCGACATGTGATTGCATAAAGAGGAGGGCACATTGAACATGTTTTGGCATGAACTGTAAGTTTCCCATGTCTGATAATAATTTTAATAACTTATTCATATTTTTAAACAAATTTTTTACACATTTTATGCATTTTTTACACCAGTTCTGGATACTCACTTTTCCGTGTTATCTAAAATGTACGCAAGTCTTCCGAGAGAGTGACAACTGTAGGGTCTCGTCAGAAGAAAGTCCAATCAATTTGTCGTTCAGGTTTCCTGCAAATTCGGCAGACTCTACCACCCTTCCATTGAGCCACCACTTACCCAGCCTTCCATCGTCACATGGGAAATAGTTCGAGAGCTGTTTTTGCGGCTGAAGGGCGTAATGCGTCATCATTTAGGGAAGAGGGTGGGTTGCGAATTTTTTTGTCAAAATGGGGGTTCCAGCATAAAAAAGGTTAAGAAACACCGCTCTGGGAACTAGAGCTAACAATAATTAATAGAAAATCTTTTAGAATTTTTACATGCGTGCTAGATACTTATATTTTCATAACATTTAACAATTATTTTATTGGATACATACTTAACTATATTTTTTTCCCGAAATATAAAAAATAAAATGCTGAAAAAAGTCATTAAACCTATGCTGTAACCTGTAGGTTTAAGTTTAATAAAATAAAGTCTATATTATATATTTAAAGTATTACAAAGTCTTCTGTGTTTTTACATTTATTGAAACTTTCATTTATTTCCTATATAAACGGATTTTCTATCGGACTAGGTATAAACAAAAAGGCAGAAAAAAGCCAACAAAATAAAAAAATTTTTGCAACACTCTACATAAGCCTAAAGTTCACTTTCTTGTCACTGAAACATGGTTGAACGTTAATAATAAGTGTCTGTTTAATACTACTTGTTATAAAAACATAGCAGCATATAAGAATCCTTATGGCGGAGAATTTAGTTATATTAATTATCTCGCCTCTTAATAAATGAATTACCCACACTATCGGGGATTTTTTACCCCTATAAATCTCTCTTTATAAATGTGTTTAGTAAAGGTATTGGAGCAGTTTATAGTTCTCCTAATATGTCTGTTATATCTGGGGAGGAGTTTGAGTATCCTGCTTGATGTGGTATGTGTGTATGTTCTTCTGTGTTGTTAAGAATGAAGAGGCTGTTTAGTTGTGTGGCTATGTTGGCGCCTCTGGTGTTGTTTTGGTTGTGCAGGTACCAACTAGCGTCTTTTACATGCGTGCTAAATATTTAGATTTTCATAACATACATTCGTGTTTTTAATGAATTCTTCAACAGTCGAGTTTTCAGCCCAGACTTTAATCGCTGTATTATTGCAGGGGATTTCAACATTAACGACAGTAACGCGACAGTAATATTAAATATTTTTATTTACCTGTTGCTAATTCTTTTTTCTTTTTTTCTAATTCCTTAATCTGAAACTAACTTAGGTATCCTCTCGAAATAGGGAAATAAGAAGCTGCATTGATCATATGATATTATAAATAAATATTTTCCTATCAAAACCAAACAGCTGTCGCATACTACTGTCTCAACCTTGGATCACTAATAAAATACTTAAGCATAATAGAAAAAAAAAAAACTATATTTTTGAGTATTAAAACAAAAGGTAATGTCCTACATTCTATTCAAAACTTATTCAGAGTTGTTAAAACTCTTACTTGAAAGTGCCAAAGGAAAATTATCCTAAGTCTGGCTTCTTCAAAGGTGAAAATAATAATAATACGTAAGAATTAATCGCCGTATTTACTGGAACTAAAGAAGGAAATTGTAATGGCCACCCGTTGTATAGTAATAAAAAAATAACCATTCCAAACAATATTACCAAAGCAATTAATCATTACTTTTGTTTCGTGAAGTGGACTCCGTTAACAGCCAAGGTAATTCATTTATGACTACACTATTGCTGTACTCAGTAACCCCCAAAATCCTTCTTTCTTAGCCTATTCTTTCCTTTTTTTATATATTATTTGTTTGCATTGTTACTTATATTTATTACGTATTGTTTTCAGTAATTAAAAGTTAAATTCAATTCAATTCAGGTCCTCATATATATTCCTCATATACAGTGTATATATATATATATCAGTGGCGACTCGTGACATTTTTGTTCAGGCATGCAATGTTATGGAATGGAAGAAAAACATCCGCCTAACCCTCTTGCCCAAACTTTGCATATTGTTTACATAGAACTTAGCAAGTTAAAGGTGTTTTACAAACTTTTGGGGACCTCTTTGAAGGAAAGTTCATTTAATGTTAGGCTTAAATATGCGAACAAAAAATTAGACATATTTATATATAGTAGTTACCGAATTAATCTAAAGAAAAAGATACAAATTTAAAATTTACCTTAAATAATTGTGAAGCATTATTTGAATTGAAATTCTGCTCTCCTAGTTTTCCTGCAAAATTCTTCGATGACCAAATTGTAAAAGTACTCTCGATTCTCCATAAGCTTCTTGATGAAATTTTTTTCAATTGAAATTAAGGCAAGATTAGATAGCCTTTCTTCACTTTGGGAACTCCGTAAATAACTTTTAATTCTTTTAAGCGCAGAAAATGATCGCTCAACACTTGCTGTCGATATTGGTATAGTTAGAATCAAATTCGTCAATTTATATATTTCCTTAAGACCTTGTGCATTTCGCTTTCCAGTAGATATTTTAGGAGCTCAGCAACATTCTTTTTGGCAAAAGATTTGTGCGAATATAAAACACAATTCAGAACGGAGACGAGGAAACTCAAAAAATGAATTGTAGCTTCTTTTCAAAGATTCAAAAGCTCTCTCTGGGAAAGTAACATCATAGAACTCAAATTTTTTGCAATCTAAAAGCTCAATGAATTCCAATTTTTCCATTGAACTGAAACGCTCTTTCATTTGAAGAAGTATATTATCGAATATTTCATGAAATAGTTGACTATACTTCTCTTGTGGAGAAAGACTCTGTTTCCTTTTACATACAGGTTCACCACATCTTTCTGTTATCAAGTCCCACATATCTGCAAATTTTGTATCCCTTATTTGTTTGATTTTTTCATAGTGCTTTCAACGGTGATTGAGCTATACACAATATCCATAGATTTTGTTTGCAGCACATTAAATAGATATTCAGTAAAAGGAAAATTGAAGAAAATACTTCTAATAAAAAATTAAAATCGAAAGTATCGATACCAGCAAGCAATCCGCGTGCACTATTTTTTGTTTTTTCATCAAATTTCTTTGGGTTTTCAAGAATGCTTTTTAAAAGATCTATTATATCTTCTTTATTTTCCTTAACTCTTTCAACTAGACGAGATGAATAGTTCCACCGCGTTGGAGCCAGTTTAGGGAAACGCTTTCCAACAACTTTGTCAAGCATTGAAGTTCGCTTAGTTGAACTGCTGAAAAATGATGACAAACTTCCTAATACTGAAAAAAAATTATTACATTCGGAAATTTCAGCGACAGCTTGGGATAAAACAAGGTTAAGTTTATGGGCGTAGCAGTGAAGAAAAATAGCCTCTGGTACAGTTTCTCTAATCTTTGTTTGTACTCCATTAAGATCGCTCCCCATAACAGCAGCACCGTCGTAGGTTTGAGCAACTAATTTTTTTCAAACAGCCCAGTTCACCTAGTTGCCTTATAGATAAATCAGAAATCGCTCCTGCACTTCTATCATTGCTGACGTCATTGAATTTTATAAATCGTTCACAAATCTCTCCATGTTTATTAACATAACGAACAACAGTAGAGAGTTGAGAAAAACAGCTGACATCAGATGTTTCATCTAATAAAATCGCCACATACATGCAGTCGATAAGCTCACGTTTTATTTGTTCTAACATAACTGCACTAATAGATTGAATTATGTCATTCTGAATAGCAGATGATGTTCCCTTAAAAACAGTCGCAGTTTTTAAATGGTTTTGAAGCTTTTCATCGAATTCTCCCATACAAAATACCAATTCAATATAGTTACCCCTATTGTCAGCGTTTTCTTCTTCATTGTGACCGCGAAATGCTAATTCTTGCATACCTAAAAAACATGTTATCCTAATCAAACGTTTCAAAATTTCTCGATTCTTATTAACTTCTTCGTTATGTCTGGAAATGGCAACTGATTTCTGCTTGTCGAGTATTAAATCAATTCTTTCTGACTTTCCAAATGTTTTAAGATCAACAAATGCATTTATGTGAGCAAGAGATTTTTCATGGCGAGAAATTGCAGTATGTAAATTGTTTAAATCGTCGTATCCACGACTAACAGAATTCCACACAGAGTTATCTCTTGAAAATAGGAAACACGACCAACAGTACAATTTGTTATTTGAAATATTTCCACATAACCAGGGAACATCATCATACAGCTTAGGATTAAATTTCCTAGTGAAGCCTTTATTTTCTTTGCTTAAATTCAAATGTGGAATCGGTCTGCCATTATTCAATATGCGCTTTTTCTCATCAAAAGAGAGTGAGTAAAATCTTCTAGTCTTCAATTGATTAAACACATCGTCAGTCATTATGGGCACTACAATGCTATAATTTATTTAAGGGAACACCGAACACAAGTGAAGCTTGCAGCTGTGGTACTGGAAAGAAGCCTTGTCAGAATTGCCAGATGTTACTTTTTGGTGAATGCACCTATAAAACTGAATGCATGCCGTATTATTTTCATTAATTAAAAAAATCAGAACAAAGCTTTTTAATTATTTTTAGTAAAAATATTAAGTAAATTTTCTAAGCATATTTTAAAACATATTGCCTTTTGAATTTAGCTATGAGGCTCAAAAAAAATATCTTATGGATAGTGAGAAGTCTCCTTAAAAAATTGCCCAAGGCAAGGCGGTGTAAACAAAATCATGTCTTATTTCACTAGACAATTAAGAACATTTTTCTGTACCCAGACTGAATTAGTGAATGCTTTAGCTACAAGTATTTCGATCTGTGTACAGAAAAATGTTCTTAATTGTCTAATGAAATAAGACATAATTTTGTTTACACCGCCCAATAGCCAGTACATTGCGTGATTGAAGCCTTAGCCTATTTTTAGTTTCTGAAAATTATTTTTGTCAATTATAATCCTTACTTAGATCTGAAAAGAGAACATATTTAACGCATGCATTCATTGCATGCGTTGCATTCATTAAGAAATCGCCACTGATATATATATATATATATATATATATATATATATATATATATATATATATATATATATAAATTATTTCACGAAAGTAACACGTGAATAATATTTATAATGAAAATAACCACGAAGGAAAAAGGAAACAAAGAATGGTGCTCAAGCGCTTTCGTCTAATGACATCCTCAGGAACATTCTCAGTGTTCCTGAGGATATCATTAGACGAAAGCGCTTGAACACCATTCTGTGTTTACTTTTTCCTTCGTGATTATTTTCAATATATATATATATATTATATATATTATATATATATATTAATATATATATGGGATGAATTTCACAATTAAACAAGTGAAATGAATGAATGCTGGAACCCACAAGGAAAAAGAAAACGATTCCAAGGCCTTTCGTGTATTCAGAGCTATACCTCGTCAGGGAATGACGAGGTGTAGCTCTGAATACACGAAAGGCCTTGGAATCGTTTTTCTTTTTCCTTGTGGGTTTGCAGCATATTATATATATATATATATATATATAGTTTAATTGATAGTCCGTAATTACAAACCTGTCAAATATTGTTAAACGTAAAAAAAAAAAAGGTGTCTAATTGTAAAAAATAATATACCAAACTAAATTAGTTACCCACAAATAATAATAACGTACAAATATAACAAAATTACGTAATTTAATGTATTCATTTATTGTAATTCCACAATTATTATGTTTTTGGCAAATAAATTCGCCCTTTTGTTTTTTAAAGTATTGAGACGAACTAAAAGAACTGGCAGTGGCGTCCGTTCTACATCTAAACAGTTGTGCTTGGTTGAGTCTTTCAAATCACGACGTTTCACCATGTTTTAATAACTGAGAAAGATGGTCCGATTCTAGTGTCGCAATAGGGGTTGGTATGGCGAACTCAAATGTTAAAACACTTGAAAAGCAGACCCGTTCCAGGTTTTATTGCTACTGAAAACTGGTTATTACTGATTAACTCTTTCGCTGCGGCGAATTTTGGAACCGTATATACGAGTCATCCGCAGCGAAAGGGTTAAAATAAATTTAAATTATGCATTACAAATACGTAAAATTAAAGTTCGACAATATCTAATAGTAAGAAAAAAATGTATATGTTGTCAGAATGTAAGAATTCATTTTTTCTTGTCATTAAAGAAAGTTTACTCGTTCGGATTCTAAGATTTCTTCTTTTTCACCCACTAAAAAAAAAAAATATATATATATATATATATATATATATATATAGTAACGAAATCAGTTTTCTTGCAATTTATTCCGGGTGAAATGATTCATTGTGTGGAGAAATGAAGCAATTTTATTGCCCTATTAAATATTTATGTACTCCAAATTGATCCAAAATAGCAAAGAAATGATCCTTTATCAATAGATCGTCGAAGAATTATTAAATATCAATAAATGTTCTCATCATAAGAAGAAATTGAGAGAACCAGTCATCCCTCAAATTTGAAATTTTGCGTGCATTATAAATTGAGAAATACCCTCTCTCGATTGACGATGAAATCATATAAGCCGATAACATTCCTTTTATCCGGTGTTCCCACCCGCGTCAGCACTTCATACGGTATTTTACTTTATTCGGCACTAGTCGTATATAATGCTTTTGAATCTCTCTTCATATTTCCGAACACTGAAGTAGATCCCTTAATTTTATAAGCCAATGTGGAAAGGTTTTGGTCCTACATTTCGTAAGGATAAAAATTGAATTCCACCAAGTCTGTCCCGCGACGCGTTATTACGAAAGTACGAGAGAGAGTTGCAGAAAGACTGGTCAGTTAGTTGGTTGATTCGTTTTAATCCTTCAACCAGGAGAGATCATTGAAACGAGCGTTTCTGGTAATGGAAACAAGACCTCATTAAACAGTTTTTACGGGGTTTGGGGTGAGATAAATAATAATTATGGTTATTTCTTCGAGCGCCGCGATGTCTATCCGAAGATTTATAATTTCGTTTAAGTCCATTTAACGAATTTAAAATAAATACATCTTTTAAAGAAATGAATTATATAAACTGATCAATTACGTAATTAATATTTTAATTAATTAATTTCTATAGGAGCTATTGGATACGGCCAAATACTTAATTCAAGCAATAGAAAATACCACCATATTGACGCAGTAGATAAAATAAGAAAAATTAAAACCCATGATTTTGTTTTTCTTGCCAGAGGATCTCATTTTACAACTCAATCTTAGCAGCGGCTCTCCCCTCCATAAAAGAAAAATCGTCAGAGCGAAGCAATAAAGACAGAATAAACAGGGTGCATCAACTAATGAACTTAAGAGGTCATTTACAAGACTTTCTCACAAAAGAACGCGACTGAATTCGATCCGAGTTGCATCCCGACGGGTTCCAATAATGTTCCCGCCTCAACGACTATTTCCCATTTTCTCTTAAATTTCTTTCGAACTATGAAACTTTCCGATCGGACATTTTATTCCGATATTATATTGTGTAGATGGTGAGAAGACGATTAAATTTAATAAGCGCCTCTGCTGACAGTGTTCTAACTTCCGAATGCGAAGTTTTCTCTTAAATTCAGGTTAATAATCCTGGCGCGTTTCGTAGCGGTCCTCGCCTTAAGCGACGACTATATTGTGTTGACACGGAAACTCGTCCTTTTGAGATGGAGCCACTTTTTTCCTCTAATTTTAGGTTGTAATGGAACGACTGTAAATTGAAGCTCTGGAATGTGCAGTGCGAGATCGAAGAATTCAGAAACCGAAACAAAATCGCATCGTCTAATTAAGTCCTGGAGATTTCTTTCATTTTTTTTTTTTTTTTTTGCACAATTTTTAATAAATTCGCTTTGTTTAACTGTCAATATACTTTGAGTTAATTTATTCAAATGAGAGAAGGAGTTAATATTTCAGACCAGTATATACTGAAAAACATTTGAAGGAGATAAGGGTGATTATCGAATGCTAAACAGGTAGAGAATTTCATCGGGAAAATGACTGCGACAATATAGCTTTCGAGAAGACTTATTTCAGAAAGAAATAAAAGACTTTCCTTTTCACGTGATTTGGACAACGGGGGAAAATTGTGGGATAGAATTTATCAGCAAAGAAATTAAAAGAGGTTCTTTCCCGTCTTGAGAACTATTTATAAATTGTAATTCATAAAAACAAACACTAAGATCATTTATAAAAAGAAAAAAGTTATTTTATACAAGAATGAGGTTCTCTTGGATCACCTGAAGATCAGGGCCCCCACCTTCTTTAGTTAGCCTTATAAGGCTAACTAACGAAAATATCACGACCTGACCTAACCTAACCAATCGTTAGGTTAACTGTACGCCTTGACGATTAGTTAGGTTAGGTCGTGATATTTTCGTTAGTTAGCCTTATAAAGCTAACTAAAGAAGGCTGGGGGCCCTGATCTTCAGGTGATCCGTTCTCTTTACATAATCGTCACGTATATTTAATAAATAATTTTATTATATTACATACTTCAATAACGATATTTCGCTATACTATTGACTCGTTCTTTATGAAAAAGGTGGTAGTAATATTTTAACCTAACCTAAAGGTATATTATTAGTTCTTATCAGTTAATAAATTTAAAAACATATTCAGCGGTTATTTAACATAATTTTCAACAATATATTCGATTCTCTTCCGAATATAATCAAATTTACTTCGTACAGACGGATGAAAGTGTATCTAAACTGAGGCTTTAATACAGACTCATTTAAGCAAATTTCTTTTCAGCTCGCAGCGCAATCACCTTCAAAATGCTTCCTTCTAATCAACTCTTCCTTATCTTAAAAACCAGAAAGTAGGTTGCTCACTCTTGAATTTTCATGGATATATTTAAGATTCTTCTGTTCTGAATTTCATTTTCATATTAATTTTGGACAGTTTTCTCCGCTTTTCTCGAATTTAATAGAGAAAATTGCCAATAATTTACGTCCGGTGATTTTTAAGAGAGTAGACTTCCCCTTCCCCCCCCCCCCCTCTCAGTCCCATTTTTAGTAGCGAAACAAGACAACTAATTTTCATTTTTTCTTCTTTCGCGATTCGTTGGCGATTTATTACGCGGGGAACGCTCTTAATGTATATCTACAGGGTGTTTCAGGTCGACCCTAGAAATATGGAAATTGGCGGAACTCGTAGTTTGTATTTGAAGTTTGTTATACTCGCTACAAATTCCGCCGATTTCCATATTTCTAGGGTCGACCCGAAACACCCTGTATTCATTCATCCACTTAACGTTGATGATATAATAAATATTAAAGGGTTACCTTCTTGACCACGTGGTAATACCGTTTCTCAGTAGATCAGCGAGGTTAATTGACATTGGTTTGTTCAAAAGTTGGATGGGTTTAACTGTCCTCCGCGTTTAGATGATGTAGCGACCCTTAGATGGTTCGGATCCCACGTAAAGCCGTAGGTCCCCTCCGTCGAGTGACTTTTCCTTACATCTGGGTGAGCTGAGCGTGCAATCGAACCCAGGACTGGTGGATTCGTAATGAGCGATGCTAACCACTACGCTACTGAGGCGACAATATACATAAAATCCAATAAACTCGCGTAAAACAACGAAATAGAATAAAATTCCTTATTAGTAACAGAAATAACAAGAAATAGAATTTATCAACTTTATTTATTAACTTTCACCACAAAATCTGGCAAAAGCGAAGAACCCTCAAGATAAAATTTTAAGCCCCTTTTTTTTCAAAAATGAAAGGAAAGTTACGTATTCGAGGGTGAAAAATGCACCCCACTCGAAAAAATCGCGATAAACGGTTATGATGTATCGTTCGCCAAATGGATTTCCTTTCCCGATGACAAAAACTATGAATAAAGACTAAAAGAATAACTTTTAAAAAATTACTCTTTGCTTCTTCATTATACTTCTTTTTGTAACATTTTACCAACACTTTTTGTACCGTAAACGGAGCGATTGTTGATGCGAGTGTGTGTGTGTGTGAGTGTGTGTGTGAGTGTGAGTGTGAGTGTGTGTGAGTGTGTGTGTGAGTGTGAGTGTGTGTGTGTGTTTAAATTTTATTCAGTGGATGAAAAACGTGAATAAACGTGAGTTTATCGTGTGTTGTCGGGGTGAGGGTGAGGGGAATTAGAATTATTCGTATTCTAACTCGCCTATTGCGAAATCGGGCAAGAACGAGAGTTTACTTCGTCGATCAGCGAAGTTCAGCGACATTGGATTTAGGTTGTAGTTGGATGGGGAACCGTCCCCTACGTCCAGATTATGTAACTACCCGGGGTTCGAATCCCACGTAAAGCCGTACGTCCCCTTCATCATATGACCTTAGATGTTGCGAAGGAAGTTAAACAACCCAACATTACATTTTTTCATTTGCACTGGCAAAGGTCACGTAATGGAGGGAACTCGTAGCTTTACATCGGATCTGACTCGTTCGAATGGTTAATAAATAATTACCAATCAGGAGGCCCAAAAATATGACAAAGCTCGAGCCAACTAGTATGACTCACTGTTTAAATTCCTGTATTATTATTATTGTTATTATTATTATTACCAGCACCATCTGGAGTCGAACCCCCGACCCTAGTGTCTTCATTTTGCTAATAGGAAAACGGCGTTTACCCACCGAGCTGCGGACGCCGACACCACCACCACCACCCACCACCACCACCATCTGAGGGTCATTACATCATCTGAACACGGAGGGCGGTAATCCATCTAATTACTGAACAGATCAAACGAGGTTTAACTTCGCCGATCGAACGGGAAGCGGTATAACGACACGCCACGACGTAGCTTCGCGAGAAGGTCGGTCAGTGGACACGAAGTTAATCTCATTTCAGTCCGTTTTACATTTAAATGAATAATATTCAAACCTGATTAATCGAAATAATCATGAGACACTTTAAAAGATCACCTTTAATATTACATCATTTCACAAAACCGCAAATGTAACTTCAAAATTATATAATTGTTTTCAACCAAAATTTTAATTAAAATTTCACTTCCCTCTCATAACTTAAACAAAATCGGATTAATATTTAAATATACATATACAGTATATATATATATATATATATATATATATATATATATATATATATATATATATACAGGGTGGGCCGTAAGTTTCCATACATAGGAAAAATTAAACGTTTGTTTTTATGTTTCAGATACCCTAAGAATATGCGTTTGACGTAAGATCTTGTTTACTGATGAAGCAAATTTTTACGTCAATGGAGAGGTTAATCGGCAAAACATACGTTATTGGAGTAATGCTAACCCTAACTGGCTGAGTCCGACGAAGATGCAAGGTGCCAGTAAAGTGATGGTGTGGGCCGGGATATGGGGTGACAGAATTATTGGACCAATTTTTGTCAGTGGAAATCTTAATGCCGAAAGGTATCTTAACATGTTGCAAGAAGAGATTTTCCCATCCCTGCTAAACGAGGAAGGTAACTTCCCAGTTTACTTCCAGCAAGATGGAGCTCCACCTCATTATGGTCTTCACGTGCGTCGGTATTTGGATCAGCAGTTTCCGGATGCTTGGATTGGTCGGCGTGGTCCTGTGGAGTGGCCTCCCAGATCCCCAGATCTCACCCCCCTTGATTTCTATCTTTGAGGGCACTTGAAGGCCATGGTGTATCAGGAAAAGATACGAGACATAAATCATCTAAAGGAACGTATCACCAACGCCATTACAAGCATAACGTCAACTGTGCTAATGCGTGTTCATCAACAGTGGGGAACACGTATTGAAATGTGTTTTCAAAACAATGGCAACCATGTAGAGCATATTATATAAATAAAAATGGTTGTCCATAAAAAAATGTTTATTTTTCCTATGTATGGAAACTTACGGCCCACCCTGTATATATATATATATATATATATATATATATATATATATATATATATATATATATATATATATATAATATATATATAAATGCTAAAGTTTAGCAGCGAGAAAATATTCCAAATTAAAACGAGAGACTCTTGCATACAATAGAAAAACGAATTTCTCCCAACAAAAAATATCCAAGTTTAATATTTGGTAGAGAAGGCTAACGGACGCTTGTTTGCCTGTCTATACTTGTGTCTTGTTTCAAGTTTTGTTATTCACATCTTGTTGTGTAACATTTAGGATTTAAATTTATATTTTCGAATTTTCTTCCAATTTTTTTTTTCATGCGGGAAGGAGAGGAGGGTCAAGGGCGAATGCCCGCAAAAATGTCCCTCCCATAGAAGAAGGAGAGAGCCCAAATCAAGATCTACTTTTAAAATTAATGCCATTTCTTCTCTTTTTTTATTTTGAAAACATTGCGTAATGCGTATGATGCGTGTATGTATAGTGAGGAATAGAGGAAGAAGTATGTGTCTGAGAGCGTGCTGGACTGCTCACAGAGTAGATGAGACACGGAAAAAGATCAGCTAAAGAGGACAGTGACAGAAGAAACGGGAGTTCCATAACTTCCTGTCTCCTGCCTAACGTCCCCCCGCCCGGAGTACTTCCCTGGTCGATTGGTGCCTACACTCTCCTCTTTAGGCAGTACTACTTTCATTTCCCATGGAATGAACGCATCACGGAGGTAATTATCTTGGGCATGGAAGGGTACATTTCATATTCTTTTCCTACTGCTGATGCAAAAAAGACTCGGTTTAACTTTGTTTGCTCGAATGCTATCCGCAGCAGAGAGGAGGTTTTCAGAAGGCACCGTTGCCATCCAACTCCTGACTCTCACTCTACTTATATTTCTATCCGGAATCGTGCAAAATCTGTTATTCGACTCGCCAAAAATTCCTTCAGCAGACAAAAATGTGAAAACCTATCTAATTCTAATTCTTCTCGCTCTTTCTGGTACCAAGCCAAGAACCTCTCCAACAACTTTACTTCTTTCTCTCCTATTTTTCCACTCTGACGGCTCAGTTGCCGTTTCTTCTAATAAAGTTGAACTATTCACTGAAACTTTTGCCTCCAACTCAACCTTGGACGATTCCGGTGCTGTTCCTCCATCTCCTCCTTCCTCCCTCTGAAATTAGAATCTCTTCCAAAGATTATTTTTCTGCCCTATCTGGGCCCAACTCTTGGAAGACGTGCGGTCCTGATGGGTTCTTTCTGTTCCCAAGAACATTGCTTCTGTGCTGACACTATTGATAGTGGTGTCCCTCAGGGTTGTGTCTCACGCTGCTCTATCTGACCGGCGGAATCAAAGGCTTTTCGTCTCATCATTTCCTCGCCTCTTACCGACTGTCTTAAATCCCTCTCTCTTCACCGCAATGTTGCCTCACCTCTCTTTACTATTGCTATTATAACGGACACTGCTCTTTTGAACTCTCCAACTGCATGCCTCCTTCTATAAGGAGAGCTTGCAGTACCCGACTTTCGACACATTCTCATTCCTTTTCTGTCCAACTCTCTAACGCGAGGGTCAATCGGTATTCTCAATCTTTCATCATCTCAACCGGTTAACTCTGAAAAAACCTTCCTCAATCCATCTTTTCCCCTCCAATCTTTCAAACGCAGAGTGTCCAGGTATCTCGCAAACCCTAGACCTTGATTTCGGCTTTCTTTTTCTATATGGCGTGGGTGGCATTTTTGCGGGTGTTCGCCCTTCGTCTCTCTTTCCTGCATAATATATATATATATATATATATATATATATATATATATATATATATATATATATATATATATATATATTGTGTGTGTGTGTGTGGGCGATTGTGTGTGACGTTTTGGCTCTCTCTCTCTCTCTCTCTCTCTCTCTCTCTCTCTCTCTCTCTCCTATTATAAGCTTATGGGAGCACCATCCGCAGCCTGTTATTATTATTAGGGAAATAAATTAGGGAAGTATTTAGAAACAAAAAAGTATCCCAACTCATTTTCCACTTTTTGCCAAAGATTGTTAAAAAGCATTTCCAAATTGTTCAAAACTGTCCTTAAGCTGCGGTCTGAAATTATATTTACTCGTTTTTTATTAATCTTTACTTTGTTTTTTATTTAATATTAAAAAAGGAGAAGTTAAAAATTAATTATTTTAACCGACAGATTAACAGAAGTATAATCACTTCGGAGACGTTGTAATAATACGTGCGCTTATAACGAGAGCTATTCCCTCTGTAAAAACTTAACCTAACCTAAACTAACTCGATCTAATCGACGATAACTTGCCGATTTTATGTCACGTCGATCGAATGTACAGTTAGCCGAAAAAGTTCGCTGAAAAAAAGTTTAAGAAAAAATTTACTAAAAATTTAAAACTGCCAAAAAATAATAATTTACATAACTGGTTGGAAAAGTGTCTTATTCTCTCTGCCCTTGATCTTTCATGATTGGGTATTGAATACGCAGTTTCTCCTAATGACGGACCCTTTTCCACAAAAAAAAGAAGCATTCTTCGTTCCTTACCCGCCCCTTACTACCCTACTCCCGTTGATAACTAATAAACAGGGGCAATAACGTATTTATTTTCTAAATGTCTCAAGTTGAAGTTACGGTTGTTAGGTCTGAATTTAATTGCAGAAGTATTGCAAGAGTTAATGCTTTTAGAAGGTTCTGTTTCTGCACTGAAGCTATTTTGAGTATGTCTCAGAGTGAAACCACTTCTTAGTCCAGTTATCAGAGTTCAAACTAACTGCCAGTTCAGAAACTAATGGCGAGCTCGATAAGGGGCTTTGAACCTCACTTCTGACCAGGTTGGCCAATAAAACTCTCTCTCTCTCTCTGTTCGGGAAACGGGTCGTGCTAGGGGGCGGTCAGAATAGGGGAGGCTCCCTCCGTGCAATGCTTTTTAATGCTAGGTCGATTAGGAACAAGTTTTGCGAGCTACGGGCGCTCTTAGCATCAGAATACCAGGATATCGTTGCTATCACCGAGTCCTGGATTCATACTGATCGTAGGGACTACGTTGGGGAGTTCGAAATTCCCGGGTATAGAATGTTTCGCAAAGACCGCACCCGTGGGGAGGGGGGGGGGTACTAATATACGTCAGAGACACGTTGAGTCCGGTTGACTGCCAGTTCCGGTCGGAACGGGAGCTGCTTGGCGTCGATCTAAATGTGGGAGGACGAGCTATAGGTTAATCTTGGTGTACAGACCTCCGCATCTCCTCCTCGAGGAGGATACAGCCCTGTACACCGAACTCAGTAGTCTGCTAGGGGATAGGGTGTGTGTAGTTTTAGGAGACTTCAACTGTCGCGGCATAAAGTGGGAAAACAGGACTGCTGATGCTGAAGGGAGGAGGCTAGTTGACTTTGCTGATGAGAACTTCCTCACTCAGTGGGTCAACGAGCCTACATGAGGCGAAAGCGTTCTAGACTTAGTATTCACGACCGAAGACAACCTCGTCCCTGGCCTTACCGTTGACGAATCGTTGGGCGGGAGTGATCACGGTCTGATTAGGTTCCGTGTGCGCGTCCCTCGGGTGAAGCGTAGTAACTCGAGAGGCAGTAAGCTCGATCTCCGGCGGGCGAACTTTGTTAGCCTCAGGGATAGCGAAGGAGAGATGGGGTTAGAGGTCAGCGGCGATGATGAGGGAGTGTGGAGTGCATTCCGGGACGAGTTTCTGGTGCTGCAGTCTGCTGCCATACCCTCAAAACCGGTCACCCCTGCTTCAACGCAGGAAAGTAGCGTATAGGAGGGCGAAGGCCAATCGTTCCCACGAGAACACTGAAGCGTATGTCTGCCTGTGTAGGGAATGAAGGCGAAGGTTAGACTAGCGAAACGTAACGAAGAACTACGGGTGGCAAGCCTATGTAAGGGAGTGTTCACCAGGGAGGACACCCGCATCATCCCCGAGCCAGGCGTCAGGCACGAAGGTGCTGGCCTGGATAGTGTTCGATGCACCGCGACAGTCGTTGCCGATAGAATAGACAAACTGAGTGCGTTTAAGGCTCCTGGGCCAGACCAGTTTCTCCCCAGAGTGTTGCGGGAGGTGCGCGACCAGGTGGCTCCCCACCTGGCTACAGTCTTCAACAAATCGTTGGAGACGGGCCAGGTGCCTGGTGACTGGAGGAAGCCAACGTGACCCCTATCTTTAAGAAAGGGGATCACGAAAGTCCAGGGAACTATCGTCCCATTAGTCTCACTTCGGTTGTAGGTAAATTATTAGAGGGATAATAGCGGATAGGATCGTTGACCATTTAGATTCCTTCAAGCTGCTTGGCGACTCCCAACATAGGTTTAGACGGCATAGGTCGTGTCTCACCAACTTGTTCGAGTTTTTCCACGTCATGTTGAGTGAGTATGATAAGAGTAGGACGATTGATATACTTTATCTCGACTTTGAGAAAGCCTTTGATAAGGTACCTCACTGCCGGCTAATGGCGAAAGTGCGCGCGCTGGGTATCGGTGTGGAAATAGGTAGGTGGATTGAAAACTGGCTGAAGAATAGGCGGCAGAGGGTTGTAATTAAAGGGGTTAGTTCGGGTTGGGCCTCGGTCACTAGTGGGGTTCCTCAGGGTTCCGTTTTGGGGCCACTGTTGTTTATATTTACATAAATGATATCGACGGTGGCATCGTCAGTCGGATCGCCAAATTCACTGATGACATCAAGCTTGGGGCCAATGTTGGGACGCCCGAAGCGATCGAGCAACTGCGTGCGGACCTAGGTAGGATAGGAGTGTGGTCCGAAAAATGGCAAATGCCGTTTAACTTGGGTAAATGCAAAGTGATGCACATTGACTATGCCAATCCCAAGTCGGACTACTGAATGTTGGGGAGTAATATCGAGGCGACTGATTTGGAAAAGGACTTGGGTGTGCTAATTAGCAGCGACCTTAAGTTTACCAAACAGTGCGTAGAGGTGGAAAAGAAAGCCCAGAAGCTGTTGGGTTATATCAGGAGGCAATTTCAGTTTCGGAACAAGGAGATTGTGCTCTCTCTGTACAATTCCCTGGTTCGGCCGCACCTGGAATATGCTGTGCAGTTCTGGTCGCCCACCCTCAGGAAAGATATTGAGAGTCTGGAGCGAGCGCAGGCGAGGGCCACAAAGTTAATCCCTTCCGTTAGGCATATGAGCTACAATCGACGGTTACGCGCCCTGAACTTGTTTTCGCTGGAAACTCGGAGGCTGCGCGGTCAACTCATCGAGGTTTCAAGTTCTTACACGGGTTCAACGATGTCGATTTTAGTAGCATGTTTAGTTTAAATGATAACCCAACTCGCAACAATGGTTGGAAGTTGGATTTGAAACGGTTTCGGACTAGTGTATAGGGAATTACTTTGCGTATAAGATCTGTGACACGTGGAACAGGTTACCTTCAGAAGTTGTTCATCTGTGGATCACTTCAAGAAAAGGTTAGACCAAATCTTTCACACTATTTGAGGGTGTAGAAATTTTCCGTGGCACCCGTTGGTATTGGTACCTCCTCGGTATGGGCCGCAAGGCCTTTTGAGGTACTTCTTTTCCTTGTAACTCTCTCTCTCTCTCATATATAGAGTTCCTTGGTGGGTCATTATGTCAATAAAATGACACTGTTTAACCAGCGAGATGACAAGAAGGTTAACCAGGAAAAAGTTATTGCAATATTCATTTCGGAAGTAAACTTTACTTTTTCGCATCATGAAAATAACTCGGACGTCGTTCTTGTATAGGAACTTTACGTGTGCCGCATTATTTGAAGATAAATTAGTACAAAAAGGCCTTCCTTAATGGTTTTATAATATATTTTACAAGAAAGAGTAATATATATATTATATATATATATATATATATATATGAATAAAACCACGAAGGGAAAAGAAACACAAAGGGGTGCTCAAGCGCTTTCGTCTAATGACATCCTCAGGAAAGCGCTTGAGCACCCCTTTGTGTTTCTTTTCCCTTCGTGGTTTTATTCATCATAAATATTTTTCACGTGTCACTTTCGTGAAATAATTTTTCATATATATATATATATATATATATATATATATAATACGTAAAAGCGAAGTGTAATTTTCAGATTATATCTGAAATTAATGTCGATACAAATTATTTATTCAAATCACAAAAATTGGTTGCATCCATGAGCATTGCGTAAGCCTCGTGTCTTTATATTGGTTTTGAGACAAATATCCCTCGTTTTCTTGCTGACTGACATTATGGTATACTCGTACAGTGGCTAGTTGGACCAATAGTTCTCACTTACAAAAATTCCCACATAGTTTTAAACACCAACCTATTAATCCTTATTTCATAACGTGTGTAAGGTATAATTTACCGTGGTTATAAGTGTTAAATATCCTATTTAAATTTAACATCTAAACCGACATAATAGCACTGAAACCAATAAAAACGCGTTTTACATTTTTACTCTCTAGAATTAAAAAAAAGAATGAATTAAAATTATCATTATTTTCAAAGAAATTACATTCCTTTGGAATTACATACGCTTTTACTCTCATCCTGTCTTAAGAATTTATCTGAACACATTCAATGATTATTTCCTCATTTGGACTTAAGAGAATTTTCCTCTTGGAACTTCCAGACACCGATTGGTTTACGCTTCACAAATTTCTATTTAAGAAAGAAAACCAACGGACCAGTTCAATTTTCCTGAGAAATTTTGATTCTAAGAGATTTTTATTCCGAAGAGAATTTTCAGTTTAAGATTTATCTTCAGGAGAGAAGAACGTGAAAGGAAGAAATAGGTGGAGCGAATCTTTATTATAGAGTATAAAGGCTATTTATCGATGTAATTATAAGACTTTTAATTTTCATTCAGAAAGTATGTTTTCAGTTTAAGATTATGTCACATACTACTCATTCAGTCAAGTCTGTTTAATCAAAAAATTGAAATATATATAATGGGGCCTTGGGGTGTCTGTAATACAAACTAACGAAAATTACGACTAACTTAATATGATTACGGATGTTCTTGGGACTAGACTAACACGAAGCAGGGTTGCTTTCAATGGTGATGAACCACGTACGAAAGCTTCCTCAGTACTTTGACCCCCTATTTGCTTGGCAATGCTGCTGCGAGCTGCTCGTACCATGAAATGGGCGTATGGGCGGAATAGTGCTATGTGTAAAAAGATGTTTGACTATTCACACTTCCACTTAAACTATGAACGCATCGATGAGTCATATATATATATTTTTTTTTTTTTCAGTCAAAAGGAACAGAAACTAGCACAGAGCTCAGGCCAACTAATGCAACACATTGCTCTAATTCCTGAACTTGATTCTTGCTCGGACACATTGTCTTGTGATGATCTCCCTATGATCATACAAGTGTAAATTCATATTCAGCGATGTTATTTGAAATGTTTTAAACATTGCTTTAAATATTACTAAATATGAATAAACAATATTAAAGGTAAATGTATTTATTGAATTCAATATTTGATTTTAGAATCTGAAAACAAATACAATCATGGACAAAATTTCTGTGCGCCTTATTTCTGCATGTATTGTTCTATCTGGACCACGAAATTTTGTCTGTGACTACATTATCACTTATAATTTTTGGATGCCAAAAGTAAATGAAATGTTTCTAATTCAGTTGGAAAAGGGTGTATTGTATAGTACACATATATAGGCGAGATCAAATAAGTTGACAATAACTCGAGATGATGCAGAGATATGAAAAGATAGAAAATAAACTCGGGCAGAGGTAGGATTCTTATCGCCTTGTATGAGTCATCTTGTTACGATAGACTGAATGTTATAAGCAAAAGCACAACCCCAAAACACGACATTAAATGAGAACAGAATAATAATAATAATAATAATATAATAATAATAATAACGTTTTTGGTTACTCAATCGAACAGTTAAGTAACGGAAATTCCGACAAACCTGCTAAGAAAGAAGATCGTGTGTATGTGTTTTATTTTTCTTTAGCAGGTTTATAAATTTTTAAGTTTTCGTTAATTTTAAGAGAACTAAAGTATTTATATTCACTGGCAAAGAACAGCTTCACGGGATAAAAATAATGAGATCATGAAAGGGGGAATTGAGGAGAAAAAGAATTTACCAAGTTTTACCCAACTGAAAACATAATTTGTTACCTATAAAGCAGCCATAAAAAACATGGATCACCTGAAGATCAGGGCCCCCAGCCTTCTTTAGTCAGCTTTATAAGGCTAACTAACGAAGGCTGGGGGGGGGGGCCTGATCTTCAGGTGATCCAAAACATTTAATAAAGAATTAAAACATTCAAAGGACCTTTTCCAGTTTGTGTACCGTTTTTCATATAATTTATTTTTGAGAATATTTTTGTTAAAACTAACGAAAATATCACGACTTAACCTAACCAATTATCAAGGGCGTACAGTTGATCTATTATTAATTATAACATTGTTTGTTTCTGGAATAGTATTTACTATTTACTAATAGATCAACTGTACGCTCTTGATAATTGGTTAGGTTAAGTCGTGATATTTTCGTTAGTTTTAACAAAAATATTCTCAAAAATAAATTATATGAAAAACGGTACACAAACTGGAAAAGGTCCCATTCAAATATACACTTAACACTTTCTGAATATTTAAAGAAAACCTTATTGCCCGCATAGTGAATAGTAGCTTGTGTAACTGGTAAAAACCACATATTACGTACAGATTAGTTTAAAGGTTCTCGCAAAAAAGATATTAAAACAAAGCCATTGGTCGATATTATATATATATATATAGGTGCTGGTTAAGTGTGCGGTCTACCTATGATTCGGCGGTCTACCTTTTAATTATAGCTTCTTATCTTGTTTACTAATTGTTTGTTTACATCCCATTGTCAATCGCCCTTGACGATTGGTTAGGTTTAGTCATGATATTTTCGTTAGTTTTAACGAAAATATCATGATTAAACCTAACCAATCGTAGGTAGACCGCACACTTAACCAGCACCTATATATATATATATATATATATATATATATATATATATATGATGAATAAAACCACGAAGGAAAGGAAACACAGATGGTGCTCAAGCGCTTTCGTCTAATGACATCCTCAGGAACACTAAGGAACACTATTTTTAAAAAAGGCGACCGCGTGGTACCTAGCAATTATAGGCCCATTAGCTTAACGTCAATTGTCGGTAAACTTTTGGAATCCGTAGTTAGGGATCGTATTATCGATCACTTAGAAAGTAGGGGTTTGATTAATAGTAGTCAGCACGGGTTTCGACGCCATAGGTCTTGTTTAACTAATTTGTTAGAATTTTATAACGAAATATGCGCGAATACGATAGGCATAGGGCAGCTGACGTTATTTATTTAGATTTTAAAAAGGCGTTCGATACAGTTCCGCATAGGAGACTAATTGCGAAGGTTAAAGCGCACGGTATACGCGGTCAGGTAGCTAACTGGTTAGAAGAATGGCTTCGTGCTAGGAGGCAGAGGGTCGTAGTTAATGGTAGTGAATCGGGGTGGTTAGAGGTAGGTAGCGGTGTCCCACAGGGTTCAGTGTTAGGCCCATTGTTATTCGTAATTTACATTAACGACATAGATGTAGGATTGACTAGTAACGTGTCAAAATTCGCGGACGATACTAAAATAGGCGGTAAGGTTGTTAACGAGGACGATAGAAATAGGATCCAAGACGATGTAGACAGGATTATGGAGTGGACGGATAAGTGGCAGATGCAATTTAACGTAGATAACTGTAAAGTTTTGCATATAGGTTCTCGCAACAATAATTACGCGTACACGATGGATGATAGGGAGTTAGCGAGCGTTGACGAGGAAGTAGATTTAGGCGTACGCGTAACTAAAGATTTAAAGGTTAGGAACCAGTGCCTGGAGTCTTGCGCAAAAGCTAATAGGATGTTAGGCTTCATAGCGCGTAATTTCGAATTTAAATCGAAGGATATTATATTGCCCCTTTACAAGTCCCTAGTCAGGCCTCATTTAGAATATGCCGTTCAGTTTTGGTGCCCGTACTTGCGTGAGGATATTGATAGGTTAGAAAGAGTTCAGCGTCGTGCCACGAAACTTATTCCGTCATTGCGCAATAAGCTTATGAAGATAGGATTAAAGAGTTAGACTTGTATTCACTCGCAACTAGAAGATTAAGGGGGGAGCTTATTGAAGTTTTCAAAATCGTTAATAACATCGATAACGTAAATTTTGACAAACTGTTCACTTTCGATAATAGTAATACTCGCAATAACGGATTTAAGTTGCGTGGCAGACGTTTCATTACTAATATCGCTAAAAACTTCTTTACGTTTAAAGTAATTGATAAATGGAATAATCTTCCCGCGTCAGTCGTTCATTCTACCAGCGTTAATATGTTTAAGAACCGTCTTGACAGACATTTTAAAAGTATTAACGTTGTTTAAAATTAAAAAAAGAAAGTTAACAGGAGCTCTGGTGGTGGTGCTCGAGGATGAGTCTGTTGACGTCTCATGCCAGCTTGTGACATGCCAGCGTGTGATGCCAACAAAAAAAAAAAAAAAAAAAAATTAGACTAACACGAACGTAGATGTAGCTCGTAGCGTAAACTAACCCACTTTTTGTTTAACTGTACCTACTTTTTTTTTTTTTTTCCTTATCTCCTTTCTTTGCATGTCTGTAACTCTTTACTTGCATGTTTGTAGTTTGCATGGTATGACAGTGAGTTAAGACTGTGTTTGCATGGTTTGTAAGCGTTCTTATTTTACTTCTTTTCATCTTTCACCCCTCTCCTATTTTCTCCGACTATTTTTCTGACTTGTCGGCAGTGGCCGGCGGATGATGATGGTGAGACTTTTTTCCTCTTTTTCTGAATGAATGTTAACCCACGAATGATAGGTGTTGCTCCTTACTTAACCCCTTATTCTCGTCTCTTCTCTTAACCCCCTACTCTTTCCTTTCTCTCGGGCTAGCCTTAGAGTGGATCTTAGGGTCTTTGTTAGCCTTAGCTTCTGGAGATCTGTAGATAAGAATTACAGCCTATATATAGGTTACAGAAAGAGAAAAAAAAAAAATATATATATATATATATACTGGGTGATCCAGATAAATGGGACCCATAAAAAAAAGCCAAATATTCTTAATATTTAATTCCTTTCATAAAAACTATATATCATTCGAAAGAGTAGAGTTACAAGTTTATTATGACATATTTATTTTTTTAAAATGACTCCTTTCAAATGTGCTCCATTAGTTGCTAAGCATTCCAGTGTTCTCGCTTGTAAGTTCTGCATCACTTTTGCAAGAGTGTGCGGTGGTATGGCCTGTATCTCATTTGTGATGGCGGCCTTCAATTCTTGCAAGGTCGTTGGGTTATTTCTGTAGACCCTACTCTTTAAATATCCCCAGAGATAATAATCTAAGGGAGAAAAATCCGGAGACCTTGCGGGCCATTCAACGTCTCCAAATCTTGAGATTAACTCGCCTAAAAACGTTTGACGCAAAACTGCCATGCAGTTCCTCGTGGTATGGCAGGTAGCTCCGTCTTGTTGGAACCAGTGGTTTTCTAGACAAAGATCTCTTAATTTAGGAATAAGGAAATCGGTCAACATTTTTTCGTAGCGATCACCATTTACAGTGACCGTGTTTCCGGTGGAATCCTCGAAAAAGTACGGCCCTATGATCTGAGATGCAGTAAGACCACACCAAACAGTTACACGCTGACTATGCAACGGGACTTCGGTAATATTCAATGGATTTTCTGTTGTCCAGAAACGACAATTTTGTTTGTTTACAGTTCCATTCAAGTGAAAATGGGCTTCGTCTGACATAATCAAAGTTGCTAGAAAATTGGTGGTGTCATTTACCTTCTGTTGGATCCATTGACAGAATTGTCGTCTTCGCGCGAAATCTCCATCGTTTAGTTGTTGCACTGTTTGAATTTTATATGGAAAGAGCATTAAATTTTGCTTGAATATACGGTGTGTTGTTCCATATCCAACTCCTAACAGCTGAGAAGCACGTCTGATGCTTATGTTAGGATTATCCTGTACAATTTCATGAGTTCTGTTAATGATCTCGTCTATCCTTGCTGTGCGCACTCTTCCAGTTGGTTTTCTTTTTCCAATGCTGCCAGTTAGGGAAAAATTTCTGACACACCGACGGATTACTTTCTTAGAAGGTGATTTTGACATCTGAAAATTTGTCTTGAAAGATCTTTGAGCTGAAACTACACTTCTTCCATGCTCATAGTATTGCTCAGTTATGAAACGCAGCTGTTCCACAGTCCATGCAGTCATCTTGAAGGGTTAGTTTTAACTAACACTTTTATTTTGTTTTGTATCTTATCTTGTCTTGTATTGTCAAAACCTATACAATCCTGTACAAACTTGTAACTATCCTCTTTCGAATGATGCGTATGATTTTATAAAAGGACTTATACTTTAAGAGTTACAAGGGTTTCTTTTGGGTCCCATTTCTCTGGATCACCCTTTATATATATACAATAAACGGAGAAACGAAATTAAAGGATTGTGGAAGGGGGCACACAAATTTATAAGGAAAAACTATTGATTTTTAGCACAAGATTAAGATTTGTTTCCAAACAATGTTATAGATAAAAAAAAAAAAATAAATAAAAAAAAAAAAAAAAAAAATATATATATATACAAATTTATACTGGAAATCTGCCCAACGAAAGCGCTTGAGCACTATGTGTGTTTCCTTTCCTTCGTGGTTTTATTCATCATAAATATTTTTCACGTGTTACTTTCGTGAAATAATTTTCATACATATATATATATATATATATATATATATATATATATATATATATATATATATATATATATATATATGCCGTAATATATACGGACAGCAACTCTGGGTGAATTATAAAAAAGGTTCTGGCAGAACCCTAAATTTGCTGTACAACAGGTCTTTTAGACTCTTACATAAATTACCCCCGAGATGCTCAGCTTCGCAAATGTTTGCTACCCGCAATGTCCCGAGCTTCCCGGAGGTAACAAGACGTGCTCAATACAGTCTAATGCAAAGAATTAAAAAATCAACCAACCCGATCATCCAAGCTATGCATGAGTCCTGCCATTTATCCTTTGAGCTATGGACTTCTTGGTACGAAAACGTCTGTCTGTAGCTCCACTTAATTTCGACATTACAGTATTATTTCTAATCAATTGTATATATTTCTAACCTTAGTATATGAACTGTCATTGTATTAATAATATTTGTCATATGGACTATAGTCTGCCAATAAACCTTTTCATTTTCATTTAATTTTAATTTCATATATATATATATATATATATATATATATATAATTATGCGGGTTGCTTCTACAGAGCTTCAATTTAATATTTAGTAGAAATCCAATGACAAGGAGAAATGTAAATGCCATGAAAAGTCTTCTTTATTGCGCAACGTTTCGAGCAATACGCTCATCTTCAGGCTGTTTAATAACAATGTGAAATTAAAATCAATATTGAATGAAAAACAAACAGAAATTTCTATAACCTATTCGTAAAGACAAATTTTAAAAGACTGAGAAAAGAGGGTTAAGTTCTAAGTTATACAGATTTACTACATGTATTTAAAAATAACTTCTTAATTTTGATATGTAAATCTGTATAACTTAGAACTTAACCCTCTTTTCTCAGTCTTTTAAAATTTGTCTTTACGAATAGGTTATAGAAATTTCTGTTTGTTTTTCATTCAATATTGATTTTAATTTCACATTGTTATTAAACAGCCTGAAGATGAGCGTATTGCTCGAAACGTTGCGCAATAAAGAAGACTTTTCATGGCATTTACATTTCTCCTTGTCATTGGATTTCTACTAAATATATATATATATATATATATATATATATATATATATATATAGTCTTATGCCACTTATCTAAACTATTTGGAAAATTGGGATCACCTGAAGATCAGGGGCCCCAACCTTCTCTAGTTAGCCTTATAAGGCTAACTAACGAAAATATCACGACCTAACCTAACCAATCGTTAGATCAACTGTACGCCCTTGACGATTGGTTAGGTTAGGTCGTGATATTTTCGTTAGTTAGCCTTATAAAGCTAACTAAAGAAGGCTGGGGGCCCTGATCTTCAGGTGATCCGAAAATTGTATCAACGAAACAAAGCTGCAAACATGGTTTAACCTAATGAATAAATAAACATCCGCTTGTTTTCATACAAACTTCGTCATTTTTCATATCTTTACAAAAAGCAGAAGAAAAAATACAATCTCAAGTTTTGAAAATGTTGGTAACACGTTCTTCTAAAACTATTTTCCTCTTGTTTGACTTCTTATTCTGAAAAAATATAATAATGTTAACAGATGTAATCAATACTCTGCGTATGAACAGGGCGATTACCCGGCATCAGACGTAATCCTAATCCTAATACAAAGCTTTCTAATGATTTCGTGTACAAACAAAATTATTAAATGAAAATTGTAGGAAATGGTCTCCCTTACAAAGGAGCAGATACTATATGGAGCTCCATACCTATATAAATATAAGACAGGCACCGTCATTAATTTCGTTTATCAAATCACTAAAGCAACAATATTAATTCCTGGTAATGCACTGTGTGCAAATTACGCATACGCACGCACACACACACATATATATGTGTGTGTGTGGCTGGCTACGAGGGCAGGAGATCGGAAAGCAGTTCCCTCCTCCACCAAATTCCACAAATGAGGCGGGATGTTGCAGAGGGGTCGACCGCAGGTTGGTCCTGAACCGTCGTTCAAACCCTTATAAAGTATCATAAAACAAAGTGTGTGTGTGTGTATATATATATATATATATATGCGCGCTTCGGTGGTGTAGTGGTTAGCGTCGCTGACTACGAATCTATCGGCCCCGGGTTCGAGACTCAGTGACGGCAGCCGGCGCGCAGCAAAACTCAGCTGTTCATCCTTCCACAAAATAAAGAAAGTGGTTGATAGATAAATGGGTACCCTGGGTGGCCTAGCGGTTAAGACGCTGGGCTGCTGGTGGGGCGTGGTTTGGGTTCCACGTTACACTGTAGGTCTAAGGTGGAGTGAAAAGCTTGAACTTCGTCAGAATGAACAATTCGGGCGAAGATAACCAAAGGTTATATATATTCCCACTTTTAAATGTTAGTAAACCAAAAATTACAGTCCTTTTTCAATAAAAAATTACATTGCACAATATATGTAAAATTCATAATGTTAAATGGGATGCAACAATAAATTATATAAATTATATTTTGAAAGTTTCTACTAAATTACATCGAATATATAATGCGTCACATTTATCTTTATTTCTTTTATTTTAAGATTATCTAATTTTTTAGTTGTAATAAGAGAAATTAATATATTTCATTGGTATTTTAATCATTTACCGTTCCACCCTTTCTTTTATTTTTATCTTATTTTTTATAATCTCAATTTTAATTTGGAATGATAAAAATTAAATAATGAAATATAATTTATAACTTATTTTATTTTTTCTTATTTCTGTTTATTTTCTTATTTTCTACTTCAAAAATTGAAATTAATCTTGAGGATTTTGCCTGGAAAGCTACCACGCTTCCCAACGGCATATTCAAATAAGATTACTTGTCACTGAATATGAAATCGAGCATAAATGCCAGTATTCCGTAAGTCTATACGGATATAATGCTTCGCTTTAACTATTTAATATTGTGGGGGGGTTTTCTAAGTAAAGATTATTATTGGTTATTCGTTTGTTTGAAATGCATTGATTGGATATGGAGAATTTTTAAATATGGAGGGGGACTCGGAGGAACATCATTTGACTGTATACCTTACCTTATGTTGTTTCGTGCGTTGGTCTCTCTTCACACGGAGGTCAAGCTGGTGGCCCCGCCTCTTTATAGTTTATGAATTATCTTTATTAAAAGCAAACTTGGGAGGAAAGATTAATTTATTTAGATGGTTAAAACATAACTGCAGCTTTACTTCGTTCATAAATTGCATGGAAATTTTGAAATATAAATTTTAATTTACATTCTCTGGGAGTGACGGATGGGGATGACTGATTTGGTGCTACTGTAGTATGCGGTCTACCGTTAAGTTTCTACTGTAGTATGCGGTCTACCGTTAAGTTTCTACTGTAGTATGCGGTCTACCGTTAAGTTTCTACTGTAGTATGCGGTCTACCGTTCAAAATATTTAAAAGGAATTGAAAATGAATTGAAAGGAATTATAATTTAATTTACACAATTAAGGAATTATTAAAGAAGTTAAACATACTACTACCGCATACTTAACAGTAGACCGCATACTACAGTACGCCCTTGATGATTGGTTAGGTTAAGTCGTGATATTTTCGTTAGTTTTAACGAAAATATCACGACTTAACCTAACCAATCGTCAAGGGCGTACAATTAACCTAATAATAAAATAATAAGAAAGATAAGAAGCTATAATTAAAAGGTAGACCGCCGAATCGTAGGTAGACCGCATACTACAGTAGCACCACTGATTTTCCTATTTTAATTTTTCTTTGGCGCGCGCGCGCGCGCGTGTGTGTGTGTGGAGATGGGTATGTCTTTACCAGTAGTATTTTTTTTTATTTTTACCGCGAAGTATTTTCCGACCCCATACAATCAATCAGGCAATAAAGCTCGGCGAAGGAAAAAACCTATCTGAGAAAATACTGAAAATTTAAAAGGACAGTAAACAGATTGGTTGAAAAAGAGCCCATTCCAAGAGCTTGTTTTCCAAGGATTAGGTACCGCAAACGCTACTGACTTTCCTAGACACACCCTTTCCACATAACAGACAAAAACATTCCCCGCGTACGGCGTACATACGCCTCATGTCAACCGGCCAGCTGAGACATGATAAAAATGCGAGAAAAATACGGTATGTATTTTATAATTTTGCCTATCGCTCGCCGCAACTAAAGTGATTTAGCATTCAAAAATAAATATATGCTCTCACATCTTTACATTAATAAATAAACAAAACTAATACACCTTATAGTGGTTAAGACGCTAGGATAATGATCGGGAAGTCGTGGTGAGGCGAGGAGTTTCTATTTTCTGACTTTTTTGGCGGGTCGTGGTTCGGATTCCACGTTAAACTGTAGGGGTGAGGTGGGGGTGAAAAGCTCGATGTACATCACAATGAACAATTCGGTCGGAAGCTAAACGGAAGTTTTTTAAACTGTTGAAACAAATGTTTAGGATCGGGTGGCCCGCTTTCGATCCCTCTGCAGCATCCCGCCTCATTTTGGAGATCTAATGTAGGAGAGAGTTGCTTTCTACTCTCGTAGCCAGCTACGCACGGCTGGTCAGGAACTCTGCACATGAACTTGCCAAGATGGTTTTTAAATGGATTTATGCTGGTGTACTGAAGGTTCTTCAGTTCTTTTGGTAGCACGTTGAAGAGTTGTGGGCCTCGTATTCTAAGAGTATTTTTCATCTTCGTTTTCATGGCCCCTTGTCTCACCGGAGCTGGGATAGTACAGAAGCTACTTGTTCTCTTTTTCCAGTGTATTTTATTTCATTTCTGAAGTTTGGGACATATCGTTCGAGTATTTTCCATATGTATATTATTGTGTACCGCTCACGTCTTCTTTCCAGGGAGTAAAGCTTTCGGGGTTTTAGTCGGGTTTTTCATCAGCCTCTAAAATTAAGTATCATAACTGAAATGTCAACAATTTGGGGGTATAAAATTTACTATAATCCATACAGTGATAAGTGTACGTCATTTTAAATATCTATTAACAACCTGATAATAGGGGGTTATAGTGCGTAACATTGTGCAACAGCAGCAGTACCACCGGCCCACGCGCATCGGTAACGCAGGGCGATTGTCACCGCCTGATTCCTTCCAGTCAACATATAGTGCCTCATTTAATGACAGCATGTCTTCTCGCTACAACCCTCGACAGTGTCGAATTTGTCATTAAACCAATTCAATTAAATTAATTTGTGAAAGGCAATGAAAGAACAATCCAATTATAGGGTGAACTCGTGTATTATGAAATATATATTGTAACGAACCAGTGACTGCTAGGTAGGGTTAATGCGAGGTGGGGGCCATTGTCTTAATTATAAATTCAGTAAACCAACCAACACGTGACGTCATGCGCTTGAACGAACAGAGGGACGCCATTTACTGCCGATTTATTTGAATTTCAAACTCTGGATTGAATGTTTTTGTGAAAATAATTTTTTTCGTGATTTAATGTTATTTTTTGCATATTTTTACAGTTAGATAAAGATTTTTAGGTATAAAGGCTAAAATCTGCAAAGTTATAATGCAAAGTTAAAGTTTAACAGAATTTTACGAAGTTTAACGACGTTAGAAACATTTAAAGTATGACAACGTAAAATTGTGAAAATGGTTAAGGGCGAATAAGGGTTAAAATTTTAAGAAGGTTAAAACGTTAAAAACTTTAACAACATTAAGACATTCAAAACTTATTGTCAGAAGATTTGGAGATTTAAGTTGTTTGAGTTGAATTTAAAAATTTTGGAGGCTGTCGTCTGAGGTAAGAGTTGTTGTTTTTATTGGAGGAAATCTGGTATACTAATGATGGTGATTATACGATACAGGAATGTGTATTTAATAAAGTAAATTTGGTATAATAGACAACCAGTCCAGGGCGTTATTTATAACAATCAATAAGCGTGGCAAGTGATCTACCCGACCGACATCGTGCCCTATTCGAGTAACGTTGTCGAGTTATCCGCCCTTGTAATTTTGGACAGATTGAAGCGCCTGGATAAATGTAGAACCCTTATTTTCCACAGTTTATCATCGTTAAGACCTTCTCCCACTCGGTCGGTTACCAAAGCCGAGGTAGGGTATCTACCATCTTGTGAATCTTGACCTGGATTTTATTGTTAGTTTAGGGATGTAGTTATGGGTAGGCTGCGAGCTTCCAATTACCGAAGGGCCATACTGGAATTGTGTACATTGCCAGCATGTCCCTTCAGTATATATATTTATATATATATTGCCTCCTCTTTGACTCAAATTGAACCTATTTTTGGCCTCTTTGCTCCTTCCATCTTATTTTTTAATTCCCTGAATAGGCATGATCTTCCAGCCCCAAATCCATCCATGTTGGTTCCGATTGAATAATTTCTCGCAGGTAGTAAGCAACTGTCTCTAACTACATGTTCAAAGCACTTTATAAGTGCTACTGGGCGGCAACTCTTAGGCATTGTTCTGTCATATACCTCCTTTGAATAAAGGAGCAATGTTCGCGTTATTTAAATGAGAATGGATTTATCTTGTAGCAAATAATTTTCTCCACAGTAAGTATAGGACTGGCTTTTCTCTCTTCGCATTTTAGAAACCTGCCACTTCGCGTGTCTGGCCCTGGTGTTCAATTTTATTTTATTGTGATAGAGCCTTAATTATGTTCCCTTCCGAGAATTCAAAATCATTTAACAGATTCGTAACGGCATCCGTTCATGACTGTTTTGTATTTGTCGGATATATATATATATATATATATATATATATATACAGGGCGTCCCAAAAAAATGTATACACACTTTAAATAATTATAAAGGCAGGTTTATTAAAATACATTTCATTTCAAAATGTAATAGAATCTACAGACATTATTTAATTGTTTTGTCAACGCCTGTTTTCAAACTGACGTCCGTTCTGGTCCAGGCACTGCTGATAACGCGAAGCAATGGAATCGCAAACATCACGAAACATTTCGTTTGGTATTTGTGTGCATTCTCGTTCAATGGCTGCTCTCAATTCAGCGACTGTTGCAGGTTTTATAGCGTAGACTTTGTCTTTTAAGTATCCCCATAAAAAAAGTCTAGTGGTGTGTCTGAGGTCTGGTGAACGCGGAGGGTATTCTACGAAACCCTTCGTCCAATCCACATCCATATCGTGCCAAGTACCACTCGCAATACTCCACTCTTCGGTCCGGATCATCTTCATTAATAGCATGGACTAATCTTGGAATGTAACTTTTCCATTGACAGCGCTTCAAAATGCGTTGGACAGACGATTCTGAAATTCCTACCTCACGACTCGCTTGCCGCACAGATTTTCTTGGACTTTGGTGATACGTTTCCAGTACTCTTTCTTGCTTTGTGGGGCTTGTCGATGTCCGTGGTCTTCCGGAACGCTTCTTGTGGACATTCTGAACAGTTCCATCGGCTTCAAACTTATCTCTAATTCGAGTGATGGTAAGTCGCGTTGGTGGATCTGTTTGAAACTCCCTCCTAAAACTGTCTTGCACTTCAACTGCGTTTTCACACTTCCAGTAGCATTTTAGAATGAATTTCCTTTGTTCAAAGCTTAGTCTGACTGCCATTATTAATTCTAATGGGTTTAACTTGGAAAGAAAGAAACATCAATTGAGCTATCAGCTGTTAAAGTGTGTATACATTTTTTTGGGACGCCCTGTATATATACAGTATATACTAGAATGATAGAATCCCCACTGCGCCTTCAGCAAAAATAATCCCTGGAATACAACCTAGGAGAAGACTAAAAGGGGTGGGTGTATTACCAAAACCTTCCCTGGTTATCCTTTATTAAATTTGGTGCAGATTACCCTAGCCGTTTAGGTGTGTAAAAACGAACAGACATCATTATCTCCATCATTCATATATACAGGGTGTTTGAAAACTTTCTGTACAAATTGTAATGGGGGATAGGCAACACCAAGACAAACCCTTTTCGTCTATAAGTGTGTGTCCGCTGACGTCACCATTCGGCGCGAGAGGGCGCCGCTGCAATTGGCTAAAAGGTGAAGTGGGCTAGACTCGCGCTTGCCGCGGGCATTCTTAAATCGGACGTAGTACGCGTAACATGGAGCGCTTCACGACTGCTGAGATGGCTGACATGCATATGGTGTATGGGGCTGCCAATGGAAACGGAAGAGCTGCTGTGAGGTTGTACCGACAGCGCTTCCCAAACAGACGTGTGCCAAACCACCAAACGTTTGCGCATTTGCATCGGCGACTGCGAGAAACTGGAACATTCCATGCAAACATACATGACACTGGTCGGGAGAGAAACGTGCGCACTCCTGACATGGAAGAAGAAATCCTACGGCGATTTGAGGACAATCCAAGCGCAAGCACGCGAGGTGTTGCACGTATCCTCGGTGTGAACCACGACCTGGTCTGGAGAGTGTTGCACGAGCAGCAGTTACATCCGTTTCATCGTCAGAGTCCAGGCATTACAACCTCGGGATTACCCTCTTCGTGTGGAATTCGCACGCTGGTTTCTGCAGCAGACAGCGGTGCAGCCTAATTTTCCGGCTTGTGTGCTGTTCTCAGATGAGGCCTGTTTCACACGTGAGGGTGTGTTTAACATGCACAATTCTACGTGTGGGCGCACGCAAATCCACATGCTACACGGGTGCATGCTCATCAAGAACGGTTCGCTGTCAATGTTTGGGCGGGTATCGTCCATGGCAAGTTGATTGGGCCGTACCTGCTGCCTGCCCGACTCGACGGGGGGTTTATCGGATATTTCTTGAAGAAACGTTGCCGGAACTGCTGGAAGATGTTCCCGTGGCTATTCGTAGACGAATGTGGTTTCAACACGACGGGGCCCCAGCACACTCCAGCAACGATGTGCGGGATTATTGAACGCCACTTTTGGGGGCCGATGGATAGGCCGGGGTGGGCCCGTAGCTGGCCACCGAGACCGCCCGATTTAACATGCCTCGATTTCTTCCTGTGGGGACACATGAAGAACCTCGTGTACGAGACTCCCATTTACTCAGAAGAAGACCTCGTAGCAAGAATCGCTGTCGCCGCTGGAACTGTTCCCGAAATGCCGGGAATCTTTCGACGTGTACGTCGGTCAATGCTTCGACGCTGTCGGGCATGCATTGATGCTACCGGTCGCAACTTTCAGCACCTTCTTTAAATAAACAGGCCTTCTTTAAATAAACATGTTACGCGTACTACGTCCGATTTAAGAATGCCCGCGGCAAGCGCGAGTCTAGCCCACTTCACCTTTTAGCCAATTGCAGCGGCGCCCTCTCGCGCCGAATGGTGACGTCAGCGGACATACACTTATAGACGAAAAGGGTTTGTCTTGGTGTTGCCTATCCCCCATTACAATTTGTACAGAAAGTTTTCAAACACCCTGTGTATATATATATATATAGATATACTGTGTATAGATAGATAGATATAGATATACTGTGTATAGATAGATAGATATAGATATACTGTGTATAGATAGATAGATATAGATATACTGTGTATAGAGAGATAGATAGATAGATAGATATAGATATACTGTGTATAGATAGATATAATTTCATTTCGTTTTAGTGTGTTTGAAATAAAATCATATTAGGACGGCTCAAGATTAGTTTCTAACTCATTACGTAAAAACCTTCCTTAAATTAAACAATTCTGAAACTATAATGAAACTTCCTGTCAGTGACGAGTAACTTGTGATCTGGCTGAAAATGATTCATTGTTCCTCAATCGATAACCCGGCTTTGAAAGCGATTTAAATTGAAACTCACCACTACATGTAATTTCAGTATTTTTTTTCCATACTCCAATTGTAACCTGGTGATAAGTGGATTACTTTTACTGAAAAATGAAATCTATATTTTATGAAGTATAAGGTATTAGATGAATTTCTTAGAACAGAGAAGACGCACTCAATGACGTTATCACTCAGCAGATTTCGCCAAATTGTGCGAAAAATTATGTCGTTCTATTAGTGATATGTCGTTTGGTTTAAACTTGGTACTAATTATAATTGTCATACTTGCCAACCCTACCGATTTGAAGGCTATTCTACCGCCTATTCTACGCATAATATCAAACCTTTTATGCTCAGAATGCACTACAGTGCATCATTTAAGGTTAGATTTTCAAAAATTTCCCCTAGTAGAGGGGGGGGCATGCTCCCGGATCCCTTGGCTTTGATTACAAATCCTACCGCTTTTGCTTTACAAAATATTGGCAAGTATGAATTATTGTGATTAGAAACAGGCCCAAGGGCGTGGCAGTATTATTAACCGTTCAACACCGTAGAAGCTATTATTATGGATCCACTGTCGTATGGGACACGTTAGCCTGAGATGTAGTAGTAACTCCGAAACAATGACATTACTACCATAATTCACCAAAAATGTATGTGTCTGTCTGTCTGTCTGTCTGTCTATCTGTCTGTCTATCTGTCTGTCTGTTCGCAGAAAAAACTTTTACGTTTCTGAACCGATTTCGACCAAACTTCGTATGGTGGGTGGGGGTGATGAGTAATGAACGAAAATATATGTGTGACCAGTCCCCTCCCCCAATTACTAGACCCGAAGGCCCCAGCACGGCGATAAAACTATAGAAAAAAAATGCAGCCATGAAAATCTTGAGCTTCACATTGTGTCAAGATTTGTGAAGCTAAAGCTTTTCATGACTATGGTTTTATTGACCAAATAACTGAACCCCCAGTAATTGCGAGGCCTGCGGACCCCGACTTATTGTCGGTTCAATTATTTGGTCAATAAAACTATAGTCATCAAAATCTTAAGCTTCACATCCGAGCTCATTGTATCAAGATTTGTGAAGCTTTAGATTTTCATGGCTGCGTTCTTTTCTGTAGTTTTATTGACCGAATAATTGACTCCCCAGTAATTGGAGGGCCGCAGGCACCCCAATTAGTGAGGCCCAAGGTGAGAGGAATAGGAATGATATCCAGATAAAGGGCTACTGATGTTCAAAATAAAATACGCCGTAGGCCCACAATTCGGTTTGGGCTGAAGGCCCAAGCACCGCAGATCTAGCAAAATCGTCGCGTAGTGCCGATCTTTTGCTAGTTTTAATAATTTTATAAACCCAAATTGTATTGCTATTTTTTTTATTCAAGTTGGCCACTTGAGACATGAAATTTTAATGACAAATTTTTCTTCTTGTTGACATTACTGAAGAAAGAAAATAGGTTCAACATAAGGAAAAACAATTACTTTAAATATTGGTATTCAATTTATGAAACTAAAATAAAATTATTTTATCATTTTGCTGAATAATAAAACTTAACATAATTTTAGCTACGGTAAAATGAATAACAAATTCTAGTGCTGTATATTGTAGAGTGAGCTAAGGAAAAGCATTTAAACAAATTTGAAATGTAAATACATGAAAATTGAAAGCTTTCACAGTAGATTGGTAAAATTTGTGAAGGGAATTGATTTTTTAAAATCTAGGTAACGAATCGGCATCGGTAACGGTATTGGCACTTTTTCATGGAATCGGCATCGGCTAAATTTTAGAATCTGTACATCACTAGTAGAAACCCATCTACTACTATGTTTTTCTCGTTTGTCGTTCCACTGAATTAATGTTTTAGGTCGATTTATATTTCACACAATTCTTTTTTTTATCCTAGCTTGAATCTCTTTGCGTCCGTTTTGAATCTGGATATATTTACGGTTTGTTCCCGTTGTCTAAATAACGTTGATATCTTCTTTTCTGTCTCTTCGCAACATGTTTCAGCGATACAAGTCGTTTCATTTTTTACTATATGTAGGTTTTTTGGGGGGAGGAGGGGGGTTACGAGGTAGCCATTCCCAATTCTGTATTTACACCTGCCTGATGTACTTCCATTAAATTCATAGTCACTCTTTCAAATATTTATTCTCTCTGCAATGAATTTTAGGGCTTTGGTTTTTAACTTTACTTGTATATTGATTATGTCAAAATTAAACCCAAATAATTCTCCTCTTGAGACGCTCATTTCTTGGGTAAATGCATCATTTTCCACAATATCTAAGATCGTTTTTGCCCAAGTTCTGTCGTTTTTTGTAACGTTACGGTAGAACTTAATTTTTTTTTCTATCGTCATGAATGGAGAGTTAAAATCTCCCAAATTAATATATTTAGTACTGAGGTTCTAAGTGTTTTTTATTTCATTTGTACGAATTAGAATTGACATTTTTGGTGATGGTGAGATGTACAGTGTACACATTCAAAATGTTCAGTGTTTTTCTTGTACATACAACAGCCTCCTCCTCTTCTAGTCACTATCTGATCTACATGTTAATCTTTTATTACTATTTCTGTGTCTTCGATATAGTTTTCAGAGCCTTTTTTCCCATTTCGTATTTGTAGCATTTATTTCTGTTTAAGCGTTCTTCTGCATTTCTCTCTATTGGGTTGTCCTTAGTATTCGACACTCCATTTATGTTATTTTTGACGTAGTCTGTCTTTTCCTAGTGTTCTACAGTATATTGATAAATTTGTTGTGATTCTTTCGTCACCTAAATTTTTATGTCTGAACCAAACTGTTTCGTCGGGGCCAAACCGTAGTACTGTATCTTTCGAATGCGGTAAGTATTTTAGGCTCAACACTCTACCCAAGAGTTCAACTAACCTATCCTTTCGTAATGTAGATGTTAAAGGATGTCCTTTATTTGAACAAAAGGAAACTAGATAAAATGAACCAATTTTGGCTAATAAGTTAAATTTTGGCGCAAATACCATATCCCGGCTACACTACCTCTCGGGCCTAGACCTAACACTAATGTAAAATGTTTTATTTTTACACGCATGCTGGATATATATTTTTAGGACTTAGAAATGAGAGGAGGGGTGGGGCAACAAGCTTGACCTCCGTGAAATGAGGAATGATCGCGCGAAAATTTGAAAGGTTGAAAGAAAGTATTTTGTTGGTTGGTTACTTATGTATTTTTAATTTGAAATATAAATGAAGCTGAAAAAGTTAAATCTATGCTTTAGCCTGAAGATCGAAGCTAATTATGAAAAAATATATATTTTATATAAAAAATATTAAAAATACATGCCTAATCTTTTATTTTTATGGCATATAAAGGTTTGTTTATATATATATATATATATATATATATATATATATTCACGAATAATACGAACTTGATTGCTGATATAAAAATAACCCCAACCATTATCTCAGACCACAACTTAATCGAGATATCAACAAATATGACGACAACATTAAAAGATAATACACATATTGAGGAAAGAAGCAAATTTGGGGCCTTTAACTTAAACTCCAAGACTATAAATTGGGAATATAGGATGCAAATTATCGAAAGTCCATTTATCGATAAATGATTGAAAAAAATTCGGATTATCGATAATTATCGATAAATTTTCTAATTAAATTAGCTCTCTCATTAATAGAAGAAAAACGCAAAATTATAAGAACAGATTTTAATGAGATCATTCTACATTGTGACAGCCATAGTTATTTAAACAGATTTTAGTTTTTTATCCTTATTAAGGAAGTAACATTTCAAAAGGCATAAGGCATTAATAGTGGCTGGAGAGAGAGTGCATCGAATCTTCGTTATGAAAATTCCCGCTGAAGAAAATGCACGCCCTGCTTCACAGCTTGTAGGCTTGATGGTCCTTAAATTAAGGACCATCTGAAATCTGAAATTATCGATAAATCTGCTCGATAATTATACGATAGTTGACTTTCATTTATCGATAAATTATCGATAATATTTTATCGATTGCAACCCCTAATTGGGAAGCAATCAGATCGCACATGGCCCAAATAGAATGGAGAACAGTTTTAGAGAATAAAATAACCGAAGAAATGCTAACAACCTTGGAACAAAAAACGCTAAGAATTTTAGAAAAATATGCTCCGAAATCACAGCCAAAAGGAAAGAGATGCTGGATAGAGAGGCAAAGGAGAAGAATATTCCACAAAAGAAAGAGTGGAAGTGAAGTTAGCCAACTGCGGAGATAATGCCAGGAAAGTAATACAAGAAAAATTGGAGGGTATCGATAGGGAAATACAAGCCCTGATTAAGGACCATACAGAGAGGGAAGAGGAAAAGGCGGTGGAAGCAATAAAGGAAAATCCAAAATACTTCTATAGCTATGCGAAAAGGAAAACAAAAACGCGCTCCGCTATTGAGCCCTTAAGGAAAAGAAATAATGAACTAACCGACGATCCAAAAGAAATATCTAAAACATTGAGAGTCCAGTATGAGTCAGTTTTCAGTACCCCAAAAAGTGACAAAGCGATACCTGACATAGATGCATTCTTTGGAGAGAAATTGCAAGGAAATGTATAACAGACTTCGATTTTACTCCAGAAGATGTAGCGAAAGCAAGAGGACAAATGAAACCACATTCAGCTGCAGGTCCGGACAATTGGAATAGCTTGGTTGTCAGGGGGCCAAGACTTTTTAACCAGCTTCCAAAGGACCTCAGAAACGTTACAGGGGTCAAAGTTGAAGTCTTCAAGAGAAGACTAGATGCCTGGCTCAGGACGGTACCAGATGAGCCGGGTGTATCTGGCTATGTACGGTGGAGAGCGCAAGAGACCAACGCACGGAATAGCAACAAGGTTTTTTATATATATATATAATATATACACACACACAACATACTGTCTATACTAAAAATATGGCCCCTCCACGGTTCAATTCCAACACTTCTTGTACACAAGGTGAAGACGCTAGCCACTACACTACAGCGGGATAAAAACCAACACAACCCGTCATACATTTAAACAACCGAAGAAACTCGTTAATCCACCTGCACTCGAGGTAATGACCAGCATTTAGTTCATACTGGTGCGGGCGATTTTTTTTCATTAAGAAAAATCGTGCGGATTCATGCATAATCTATTTATGGCACCCCAGCGTTGCACCAAATAGTTTGAATTTTAAATGCTGGTCATTACCTTGAGTGCGGGGGGGGGGGGGTTAACACATAAACTGCCTCTGGACGCGAAAGGGTTACACGTTTCCTAGGTTGTTTAAATATATGACAAGTTGCGTTAACTTTTATTCCCGACGTAGTGTAGTGACTAGCACCCGCACCTATACAAGAAGTCGTGAGTTCAAATCCTTATGGGGGCGATTGGAGATTTCTTCATGAAAAATTGTGCGGATTCATGCATTATATACAGTACTAGCTGAGGTACCCGGCGTTGCCCGGGATAAATTTCACATTGCTGTTGCATGTCGTTCACGGTCAGCTTCAAGGCGTGATTCGTCTTTCTTGGGGTGTTTCTCTTGCTCTGGTAGCTGCTACACTTTCTCGGACAGCTTCAAGACGTGATTGTCTTTGTTGGGGTGTTTCTCTTGCTCTGGTAGCTGCTACACTTTCTCGGACAGCTTCAAGACGTGATTGTCTTTCTTGGAGGTTTTCTCTTGCTCTGGCTGTTGTATGTCGTTCACGGTCAACTTCAAGGCGTGCTTGTCTTTCTTGTGAGCTTTCCTGCTTCCGGGCTTCTTTATTTTTTCTGGCTGCTGATGTAAATCTGCCCAAACTTGCCCGTTTCTTTGGTGGCATGGTAAAGTTGTTGAGATTTTCAAAAACTGCAAAAAAAAACTGCCACATTAACTTCCTGTAACTATTCGCACAAACAGACAAACAGACAGGCTGACCGACTCTGTGTTGACATTCTTCATCCCATAAGAGGTTCCCGTGCCAAATTTGTTAGATCTAGGTCAAACGGTTTGAAGTCGTCCTACAAAATAATTATATGTGAAGCTCAAGATTTTCATGACTTCTTTTCTATAGTTGACCAAATAATTAGTTATGAAAATGTTAAGATTCAGAAATCTTGACACAATGTGAAGCTCAAAATTTTCACGGCTGCGTTCTTTTCTGTAGTTTAATCGCGGTGCTGGGGCCTTCGGGCCCAGTAATTTTAATTATTTAACTTATTAACATTCTTCATCTCATAAGAGGTTCCCGTGCCAAATTTGGTAGCTCTAGGTAAAACGGTTTGCGCTTGCATAAAGGACAGACAAACAGACAGGCGAAAATATACAATAGATAGATACTGTATAAGTGTATATATATATATATATATATATAACGAAAATATATAATAGATACTGTATAAGTGTGTGTATATATATATATATATATATATATAACCTTTGGTTAGCTTCCGCCCGAATTGTTCATTCTGACGAAGGTCAAGCTTTTCACTCCACCTTAGACCTACAGTTTAACGTGGAATCCGAACCACGCCCCATCAGCAGCCCAGCGTCTTAACCACTAGGCCACCCAGGGTACCCATTTATCTACCAACCACTTTCTTTATTGTGTGGAAGGATGAACAGCTGGGTTTTGCTGCGCGCCGGCTGCCGTCGGGTCTCGAACCCGGGGCCGATGGATTCGTAGTCAGTGACGCTAACCACTACACCACCGAGGCGCGCATATACAGGGCGTCCCAAAAAAATGTATACACACTTTAAATAATTATAAAGGCAGTGTTTATTAAAATACATTTCATTTTCAAAATGTAATAGAATCTACAGACATTATTTAATTGTTTTGTCAACGCCTGTTTTCAAACTGACGTCCGTTCTGGTCCAGGCACTGCTGATAACGCGAAGCAATGGAATCGCAAACATCACGAAACATTTCGTTTGGTATTTGTGTGCATTCTCGTTCAATGGCTGCTCTCAATTCAGCGACTGTTGCAGGTTTTATAGCGTAGACTTTGTCTTTTAAGTATCCCCATAAAAAAAAGTCTAGTGGTGTGAGGTCTGGTGAACGCGGAGGGTATTCTACGAAACCCCTTCGTCCAATCCACATCCACATCATGCCAAGTACCACTCGCAATACTCCACTCTTCGGTCCGGATCATCTTCATTAATAGCATGGACTAATCTTGGAATGTAACTTTTCCATTGACAGCGCTTCAAAATGCGTTGGACAGACGATTCTGAAATTCCTACCTCACGACTCGCTTGCCGCACAGATTTTCTTGGACTTTGGTGATATGTTTCCAGTACTCTTCTTGCTTTGTGGGGCTTGTCGATGTCCGTGGTCTTCCGGAACGCTTCTTGTGGACATTCTGAACAGTTCCATCGGCTTCAAACTTATCTCTAATTCGAGTGATGGTAAGTCGCGTTGGTGGATCTGTTTGAAACTCCCTCCTAAACTGTCTTTGCACTTCAACTGCGTTTTCACACTTCCAGTAGCATTTTAGAATGAATTTCCTTTGTTCAAAGCTTAGTCTGACTGCCATTATTAATTCTAATGGGTTTAACTTGGAAAGAAAGAAACATCAATTGAGCTATCAGCTGTTAAAGTGTGTATACATTTTTTTGGGACGCCCTGTATATACATACGTATATACACACACACATACACACGTATGTGTGTGTGTGTGTGTGTGTGTGTGTGTGTTGGCAACTGGGTATAAGTGGTCTAGTTTGTGATAAATCACAGATGTAGTGGGGTAATTTTTTGTGTGGTAACACTTTTGGTACCTCGGAACACTAAAAAATGTATATACAAAAAATACAGAAGCGTTTTTATTGTAGGAAAAAAAATATTGCTCTGATTATATTTGGATTACGCTTGGTTAGGTTAATAAGCTTGGTTATGTTAGGTTAAGCTACATTAGCGAGTACCTCACTATTTAATGACTTAACAGAAAACACCCTTCCAGCCCTCAATTGTATTCAAAACGCTTATCACTGTCTTCTCAGTTCGATGGCACTTAGGGTAGGTTTAGTGCATTATTTTTAGATATATATGTTATACGGAGTGTGTGTGTGTGTGTGTGTGTGTGTGTGTGTGTGTGTTTGTTTGTTTGTTTCGGAGCAGGATTTTGCTTTTAGCCCATTTAAAGGCTAAGTATAAATGTTAATTAATAATTGAAATTTGAAAAAAAAGCCAAAAATATGTCTGGTACTATTAATCAACTTTAAATGAACTTAGATTAATAAATCGCATAAAATACTTGCCGACTGACAGATTTGAATTAAAGGACCCTTTTGAAATCTAACTATATATAATTATGATTAATCGGAATTGTGGCGTTTATACATAAATCCATTACGATTGGAATCCGAAAATAATATAGCTTACGTCGTTATTAGTAATTACGCTATCAAAAGAATTTTTGTAACGAGCATTTGCAGCGGACTCGGACGATTGGATGATATTGGCTGTCGCGCCTTTGGCTTCCGCGTGTGTGTACGCTCCAGTTCACTCGTATGAGCAGTGTATTTCGCGGTTATATCGGCTATATCGGTTACATCGGCTGGAATGAATTCCTTTAATTGATCTTTTGATCATTTATCGCCAAACAGTGATCGGCCTTGACTGGCGCGAGAGCGATTCGTAATTGGCTTTCTGTGATCTAAATTATAGATAGAAACCGTATCAGCGAGTCTGATCCTGTCACTTTGCCCAACTTTCACTCTTTTCACGAGATAAATGAATAATAAAGAGCCGTACTTATTTTCTCTCTACGTATGAATTTTGTTCATGTAGGAATTATAGAGTAAGGGAGGAATACGAAAATTTCGCATAAAAAGTCATTACAAGTATAAAAACAAGTATAAATATCTTATGGAGATATTCATGTACGGCTTTATAAAATTGATAACGTTTGGTTGTGTTCTATATAACACGAATTTTAATGTGTGTGTGTGTGTGTGTGTGTGTGTGTGTGTGTGTGTGTGTACGCACAGAAAATATTAAACCACTTTAAAGAACGAGAAATATAATTTATATTCCAAACTTTATTCCCACGTCGCCTTTAGCATCATCTCGCTTCCTGCCATTCCCATTATTGTCCGAGAAACTTTCCAAGTTAATTAGGTTAAGATCAGGTCAGGTTAACATTGTATGTTGTGTCCGATGAGGGTTAATTAAAAATACGTTAAGTCAACGTTATGGTATGTTGAGTTACGTCACGTAACTTAGATTAGATTAAATCTGTAACTGCCATTTAAAAAAAATCTCCCTTCGGGACAAAAAGCGTTTTTGGGACAACAAGCGTGTGAGGAATGTTCACATTGATTGAAAAGAAACGTTCTGTTTTGAAACATCTACACGATTCTATAACCTTTATTTACGTCGTAGCCACGTTGCAACACCACCGCTTCACGTTAAACCAACAAGGTTCAATAATTGTATGGATGACCGTCCCCTACATTCAGATGAATGTAGCAACCCCCCTCAGATGTTTCGGATCTCGCGTAAAGTCTTAGATCCCTTCCGTCACACAACCTCTGACGTTACGAAGGAGGACATATACAACCGCGAACATCGTTATTATATTGCTGAACAGTGTAAGAATTACATTACGTAACAGAATTAATTAAACGTATAAAAATGTATATGCGTGTCTATAATGAAAATTATTAGCGATGAACAGAACATATTCTTCGTTCTGCGGTTGGTTTACATTCAAATTTTGAGTTAAAACAAGTGAAGCGTAAATAGAATTAATACTGATGAAATACAACTTAGAAAATTATCGCGTTTACTTTAGATAAAAACCTGCAGACTTTCCAAACCAGACAACTTGTGTTTAATACGTGACGATATGACAAGAGTTTCGCGCAATGATCCAGCATCGCGTGGATCTGGTTCTTGGTGTTGTTTACCTTCCTTCGTATAACGGCAAAGGTTAAGTAGGATCCAAACCACGGGTCGCTACATCATCTAGATTCTAGACATAAAGAGCAGGCATCCCCCATCCAACTACTACCCAGACCCCATGTCGCTTCACTTCACTGATCTACAGGAATTGGTACTGCGACTTGAACACGACATATCCCTCATCGTGTGATAGATCAAGCTCGTGCCTCTGACTATTTTTCTTCTTCTTAACCGGTGCACGGAACATAATTTAAACTCCAAAAATTGTTATATACCAAATTTGTTAATTTTTTTTCTCATTTTAAGTTCTTACGAAATGTAAAGGAAAGGTGTCTTCGACGATGTAAAATTTTTTATTTAATCTTAAATGCTTTAGAAACGAAACGAACAAAATTATTCATTAATTCTTTAAGAATTATTTTCAAATTAATATTAAGCATTTTCAATCTTGGATTAGTTTTTTTATGTATAAAATTCAGCACCGAATATTTACTTGCTAAATAAATCTTTCAGTCTCTAAAAACCGTAGTTTTTATTTCAAGACAATGATTCCTCGATATTTCCTCATGACTAAAACCAATAAAAGCCTTTGGCATATTTTGAAATCCTTTTTTTTATCGTTTATTTGCGTTATATTTTTCTCTCCATGGTCCATTTCTCTATTTGGTTCAATCCTTCCGTCATTGTTTCCCTCAACGACTTAACATCACAATGAGTCGTCCCACTCTGATTTCCTTCCGCGGTAAAGTTGCTTCCTTGACACGACTCGGTAAGGAATCCACCTCGGCTCACTATCTTCGTCATTGTAGGGCGAAACGTTTTCACAAACTGAACCTCTCCATAGTTAACCATGCGAGAAAAACCTTTGTCATAAATTGTCCGCTAATATTATCAAAGCACCAATTAATCGTGTTTGGAACTGCAATTTCGAAATCTTGGGAAACGTTGGTACAGTTTTAACTAAAGACGCGCTGCATTCGCAGTTCCTTGAGCCATTACGCCTCATCAAAGTCAACAAAAGCCATCATTCTGCGACCTTTGATTTTTCCTATTTGTCAAACTAAGCTGCCCCCTCCTCCCCCCAAAAAATTGCCTAAAGTTCTACCCCCTCAAGTATTTCTCTCAAATCGGGAATCTTTAAATTTGAAGAAAGCCTATCAGATGAATTCAGCAATTCTCTAGATAAATGCGCGCGTGTCCTTCAACCTAAGTTACCGAAAAAAGCTGTAGGGAGAACAGATAAGCCATACAACATTTTGCTGGGCAGACAACCCAGTAGTTAAATTCCAGGAGAAGTGACGCGTGGATCCAAATAGACTCAATGGGCAAAATTATATGAAATTTATGCACAAAACACTATTATGGGTCCATATGGACCCGCTGGGCTGGAAAGAATTAATTACTTATCGTTGAGATTTTAATTAAGTTGAGAAAAATGATTAAGCCTCTGGTCATAATTTAGATCACGATAAACTAAAAGGCTCCACTAAATAAATGCATGAATGCATTTGGGTCTAGACAAATTCCAAAAAGAGCGTGTTTTTAAACTTTATGTATTCACTCGCAACTTTTTGAATTTTAGCACAATTTAAATTACTGAATATATATTATATATATATATATATATAATATATATATATATATATATATATATACAGGGTGTCCATAAATGTTCACCCTGAAAACATTATGCTCTCGTGTTTTAATGACGAATCTTACATCCGTTTTCTTTTTACAGGTAATCTCGTACACGCATAGAGTTTCTGTGCTGGTGTGTTTCGTCTACCGCATTCGTCTCTAGGAGCGCTGTAGTAGCTATTCAGTTAAGATGGCGTCTGTGACAGAGAAGGCACAATGTGTTGTGTGGCTTGCAGAAACAAAATCTCCTGTCAGTGTTCAGCGAAGGTTCAGAACAAAGTTTGGAAAGAATCCCCCTGATGTGAAGTTAAGTCGTGGATGAAAAAATTCTTGGAAACTGGAAACGTGGAAAAGGGAAAGAGCAGTGGTTGACCATCAGTTTCCGATGGGACGGTGGAAAACATTCAAACTGCTTTCACACGGTCACCAAGGAAATCGGTGAGACAAGCTTCATGCCAACTAAAGATACCGAAGTCTACGGTGCACAAGGTGTTACACAAACGTTTGAAGTTACACGCCTACAAGGTACAAATTGTTCAAGAACTGAAGCCTGATGACCGTGTGGCGTGAGTGTGAATACCGTTTAGACATTTTACGTGCCACTAGGGGTGCACATTTGGAAGCTTATTAAATTCATTAACTATGTATCAAAACTTTGTATGCTTATCTACTTATGATTAAAACTGTGTTTGAATACGAGTGTTTATTTAAAAGTCATAGCATGCTTTAATCAGGGTAATCATTTATGGACACCCTATATATATATATATATATATATATATATATATATATATATATATACAGGGTGTCCCAAAAAAACTATATACGCTTTATATCATCATATATTTTATAATTTAAAAAAACCAAACAATATATTGTTATAGCAATTGCCAATGAAAGGTAAATTAGTAATCTAAGTGATCAAAATATTATAGCGAGTTGTTTGCATATAAATTTAATTAACTACGCCAAGTGCTCAAAATGTTTCCGGCGGCATTAATGCACTTTTGAATGCGTCGACTAACTGATTCGCAGACATGGACTAATGTGGATGCTGTGATGGTCCCGCACTTTTCCCTAATTGCATCCTTAAGGTGTTCGAGTGTTGCGGGTCTTGTACCATAAACTGCATCCTTCAGGTAGCCCCACAAGTAAAAATCAAGTGGAGTCAAGTCCGGTGAACGTGGAGGATACTCAACGCTTCCTCTTCGTCCTATCCAACCGACCAAACCCCTGGATGATAAACCACACCATGCTGTTAATCCTGGTAAATTAACATGTTTATCCACATAAACGTGTGGATTATCAAGTGACCAGTACCTGCAGTTGTGTCGATTTACTGTGCCATTCAGCTTGAAGGTAGCTTCATCAGACCACACGATTTTGTTGTATTGAAAGTGCATTCATGCCGCCGGAGAACATTTTGAGCACTTGGCGTAGTTAATTAAATTTTATACGCAAACAACTCGCTATAACATTTTGATCACTTAGATTACTAATTTACCTTTCATTGGCAATTGCTATAACAATATATTGTTTGGTTTTTTTAAATTATAAAATATATGATGCTATAAAGAGTATATAGTTTTTTTGGGGACACCCTATATATATATATATATATATATATATATATATATATATATATATATATATATATATATATATATATTCACCGATGCATTCATAGTTTAAATGGAAACATGAGTTAAAACATCTTTTCACATAGAGCATCATTCCGCCCATAGGCCTACGCTTACCCATTTCGGGGTACGAGTAGCTCGCAGCAGCATTGCCAAGTAAATAGGGGGTCAAAGTAGAGGTTTGTACGGACAGAGGTAGGCCCGTGCCCGGCCCGTGGGCTGGGTTTGGGCGGACTTGTTGAAAACATGGTGGATACGGGCGGGGAGGTACTGGCTGAAATAGTTTTTGTCTACGGGCCTGGACGGGTATGTTTTATAAAATTCTTACGGGCTTCGAAATTAAAAGAGCAGGGATGTAGTCGAGACCAAAACCGAGACCTAAACACCCGAGACTGAGACCAGAAAAAAGGTCTCGAGTCCTACATCACTGTAAAAGAGCATAACGGGCCGTACCGGGTCGAACCCAAAACCTACGGCTACGGCTACGGGCCGGGCCTGTAAAAGTAGGTCCGTACAGACCTCCAGGTAAAAAACACTGACAAGGGCTCATACGTGGTCCATCACCATTGAAAGCAACAATGCTCCGTGTTAGTCTAGTCAAAAGAACATCCATATTCAATTTCGTGCAATTTTCGTTAGTTATTTGTGCATGATTCTTCAGGAGAAAGATGCATCGCAAGTTTGCGCTTGCTTCCTAAGGCAGCGCAAATTTACCTGTATCAATTAGTCATATTCGTACTACCCCAGGCTTGCTCATACCTTCCAACCTTTCAAATGTCCCTATTTAGATTTGCTGTGATTTCTGGATGTTATCAATTGTAAGCTTAAGGCAGTTCTAATTCTGGAAAACAAGATGTCCATTGAAAGTGCAGAGTACAAACTAAATTTTTTTAAAACGTCATGTTCAAAACTATACCAACTGTATACACGTAATGACAAGAAAAAAAACGTTGGTATCGAACTGAAAATCATGAACAACTCTGAAATGTAGTTCCGGCATGCAGAGCTGGGAAATAACTCCGTTTTTTGTACAGTTCTTGCTCTAACTAGCCTTAACCATATTATTTTCTTGATACACTGATAAAATTCAGCCAGGCTCTGGCCCCTGGCCAAAACAAAAGCTAACAGTTACTCCAGTTATAGTAAGTTTGTACAAAAGCTAAAGCGTCTTTATAGTAATTGTAGACTGCGTTATAATGTCATAAACCCAGGCAAGGAATGTCCAAAGCCAGTTTCAGAAATGAAGAGGTGGTACAGTGACCAGCCAGCTGCTAACAATATATTTGATTCTGTCCAATTCTCCTATGAAAGCGGCTACATTTTTCCAGGTTGGTAGTACTATTACTGACTGTTAACAACGCCCTCTGTTGGACAAACAACGTAAAACGGAACAACCAACAACAATTAGGCAAAGATGAAAAAAGCTCAACGGAAGTCTATAACTCCGTATGATAAGCTAATTGACCTATTATATAGAGCCTACAGGCAAAACAATCACAATATTCCAGTTAAAATAATAGTTTGTTTCGTATTTTCATTTTCTATGTTATGTTTATTCTTGAAAATAAAGTATTTTCAGTACCGTAATGACAGAAGAGTAAAGCTGTCTTCTTTTCTTATCCAGTCTGACTAAATTAGTTAATTCGAATGAAATAAACTTATTCTTAAGTAGCAGTCATTCTGTAAGTCAAAAGTCAAGTAACTGAAGCAGTATACAGCTGTGGCTAAAAGAGATGAAACACCCGTTATCCTGAAGGGATAAAACATACTGCATATTTAGCAAGGGCGGATCTAAGCATTTCAGTAAGGGTAGCCAAAGAAAAAAGGGCACAGTACTAAAACTTTTTTTCTTAAAATAGACCACCAATGAGCGAGTGTAAAATCAATTGTATTGTTTTTTTAGATCAGTCTCATTCAAATATGATACAAAATAAAATTCTACTTTAGGTACAACCGTTATCATAGAATTTTTTTTTTCAAACAATTACTAATGTCTTGCCAATTAAAAGAACTATCATTAATAAGGTGAAGATAAAAATAGTGATATGGCTGCACCAGTACTAAGGGCACCTATGAAAACCATTACAACTATAAATTTGGAAGTACAATTTATAGAATAAAGACTCAAAATAGAATTTGAATAAAATAAAATAACCATAATTTATTTACAAAACATAATTTGTTTTCAGAGGCAGCGATATTTAGAATCCTACAATTTATTATCTCCAAATCAATATGGCTTCTGTAATAATGAAACAACGGATAGCTGTTTTAAATCTCATGGAAAATGCAAATATAGCTAAAGAGAAAGAAATAATGACATCAATATTTATGGATTTGAGTAAGGCGTTTGATGTAATAGACCATAATATTCTACTTAATAAATTATATTGTTACGGCTTTAGAGGAGTAATCAGCGATTGGTTTAAAAGTTTTTTGTCCAATAGAGATCATTTTGTATCAGTAAATAAGGTTTGTTCAACTAAAGCACGTGTCAAACATGGTGTGCTACAGGCCTCAGTTCTGGGTCCACTTATTTTTATTATATATAAATGACCTTCCACGTTCATCTGATATACTGAACTTCATAATGTTTGCAGATGATACAATTGTGTCTTTTTCTTGCAAAGATGTTAATTCAGCTAAGAATATATTTAATTCAGAAATCATCAGTGTAACGAAATGGTTGACCACCAACAAACTCTTTCTAAATACCAGTGAAACAAATTTCATGATTTTTACTAATAAAAGAAATGTATGTCTTCATGAAATCGATGCGAAGGAGCGTACTGTAACAAAATTTCTTGATGTAATGCTAGATAAAAATTTGTGGTGCTGGTTAAGTGTGCGGTCTACCTACGATTCGGCGGTCTACCTTTTAATTATAGCTTCTTATCTTGTTTACTAATTGTTTGTTTACATCCCATTGTCAATCGCCCTTGACGATTGGTTAGGTTTAGTCATGATATTTTCGTTAGTTTTAACGAAAATATCATGATTAAACCTAACCAATTTGGTGCTGGTTAACAGCACCAAATTTGTAATGGAGTGATGATGTAAATTATATCGAGAAAAAGATTTCAAGGAGCGTTGCTATAATGTTTAAACTTAGAAATGTAGTCCTTACGCAGGTTTTATTGTCTCTTTATCATACTCTTGTTTTTCCTTATATAACGTACTGCACCCTTGTTTTGGGAAACTCCACTAACAACGCTTTAAATGGTATCTTCGTCATCCAAAAAAGAGCAATAAGGTTATCTGATACTGATTTCCTTGATCACTCTAGTGCATTATTTAAAGAGCTAAAATTACTAAAAGTCGATGATGTAATCAAACTGGCACATTTTATTTTTATTTACAAATGTAAGAACAAAATCATTAACCTACAATGGGTAAATAGATATTTTGTAACTCAACAAATTCACTCGTATCAGTCAGACCAAAAATAGATTAAAGCATGTTATACTTTAATTTAGATTGTCTTCATCTCAAAAACTACCCCTTTTCATTGGATTGAAACTATGGAATGATTTAAATGCTGATATAAAAAATATTGTGAATGTAAATTCGTTTAAAACCAAGTGAAATCCCGATTAATAATGGCATACTAATAAAAATCTAGGATTAATGTACATTACTATTGTTTAGTCATTTCTCGTGTGTAATCTAGGATTAAAGACACATTACTTGTGATTGTTCAGTTCTTATCTCTCGTGTATATTGATTTCTTTGTATGGTATAATACCTTCAATAATGACTTTGCATTTGTTATATCGATAATGATAATTTAAGATTAACACATACCTTAATTAATAACTTATTTATTTATTATTAACTAATTAATAACAACTATCTGCTTTATTTGTACTAAGAGCCCAGTAAAGCCTAAAGCTTAAGGGCCAAATAAAATAAAATAAATAATCCAGCTTCGCAATTATTTATGTTATTGTAAAACCAATGTATTTATTTTATTATTAATAAAGGTTATTCAGTTCAATTCAATTAAAATAAGGCACTTGCAAGAAATTGAGGGGGTTCCAGACGCGCCCCCCCCTAGATCCGACCTTGACTTAGTGATTTAATGTTTACTGGACAAAAATAACAATACATGCGTGGTACCTCCCCCTTCCTAGTCTTTAGCATCCTTCAGATCTTACGCACTGCACGAATCCACTCTGGAATGGATGATACCAAACGCTGGATGGGCGAGTTTTCTTGTAAGGCCTACCAAGCCATCTCTGTAGGTTTAATTCCAGTTCATTCCGAATTCGTGGCTACCATTTTCGTATCGCCTGACCCACAATCCCCCAGATATTCTCAAGTGAGTTAAAATCTGGTGAGTTTCTAGGCCACCCTACTAGACGACTGATGTTATGATCATCCAACCACTTCCTTATTTTTTTGTTCCGTGACAAAGTGCACCATCATCATGGAAGAAGAAATCATCTAGAAACTGGAATAATGATGTCAGTGGCAGGTGGTCTTGAAGGGTTTGGAGATACCATTTTGTGTTCATCTCTGTGCCCGTGAGTGGGATATGTATGGATTCTGTTCGTAGGCCGGAAAAGTCGTCCATCAGAAGTTGTTGTTGTTTAGCCGATCAGCCCAATCTGATCGAGCAAGCCGGCGGCACGCAGGTAACCGATCGCCCTCTCGGAGTGAACCAGAGGTTCAGCGCACTAGTGATGTGTTGTGTTCGTTGTTGTGCTAGAGCGGTACAGTCTGTCATAATGTGTTCAATTGTTTGTGGTCTGTCCTGGCACAGGGGGGCAGGTGTCGTCTGTGGAGTTGTCTAGTCTGTGTTTATATGTCTAAGTTGGGGTGATGTCCACATCGGAATCGTGCTAAGTTAACTCGATCCGATCTGCTCAGGCTGATCTCTGACCTGTTAATGGATGGCGGCTTTGCACCTAGGACCGCATTCGGACCGAGTCGTGTCAGTGCTTTGTGGGTTAGGTGTGTGTGTATGTGTTTTCTGTACTATGTGATGTCTGTGGGGCGTGGTATGGAATGGAGTATTTGGTTATAATGTCTCTCTGGTGTTACCTTAATGGTGCGAGGTGTCTGTGCGTGATTGTACATGTAGTGGTAAGGGTGTTGTGGGTTAGTTGTTGCTGCTGCTGCCATGAATTGTGCTTCCCTCATGTCTAAATGTTCCCTAACTTTCAGTATTTTTGTTTCTGTGTGCAGGTGTTCTATTGGTGTTGTTTGAATGCATCCTGTAATGATACGAAGTGCGTTGTTTTGTATTGTCTGGAAGGTATTTATGTGTGTGTTTGAGATAATGGGTGTCCAGCATGGGCTAGCATAGTTCATAACTGAGCGAATATATTGTTTGCATATGAGTGATGTTTCCTGCTGGTGTCCAAGGTTGTGCCTGTTTGTACCCTAAGCGTGTTAAGTCTTGACGTACATTTGTTTTTAATGTCCTGAATGTGGTTTGCAAAAGATAATGATATGTTGTATGTGACCCCAAGTATTTTGGTCCTGTGAGTGTGTGGAATGTTGTTGTTGTTTAGTGTAAGCTGTGGAGTTACCTGGTGTTCTTTTGTGTTACTCGTAAGCAAGGTGATGGTTGATTTTGTGGGCGCTACTTTGAGTCTATTGTATGTGAGCCAGTCTTGTATACTGTTTATGTATGTTTGTAGGTTATTTGTAGCGGTGTCGATGTTGTTGTGGGTGGATGTTAGAGTGATGTCATCTGCATATGATAATAAGGTAAGCTTGTTATCTATGAGTGTTGGAATGTCATGCATGTATAAGTTGAACAGTGTTGGTGAGAGAACAGAGCCTTGAGGGACCCCGTTCGGAAAAAGCTTGTTTTTGGATGACTTGCCATTAAATGTGACATGTGAGTATCTTCCTGAAAGATAGTTGCTCAGCCACCTTTTGGTGTTATTGTGCATGTTTGTGTTCAGTATTATGTTTATGAGATGGAAGCGTGGGATAGCATCAAATGCTTTACTAATGTCTATTGTTGCTAATAGTGTATGTTGAGCTGGTCGTCTGGAGTTGATGCCATCCATGATGTGCCGTGTGAGGTTAGTGAGTAATGTCGTGGTTGAGTGGTGAGGTCTGAATCAATGTTGAGTAGGCGATAGTGGTATGTGTGGGTTGGTGATTTGTAAGATTAGTCTTTCTGTTACTTTGGAAGGTGTGCATAGTAGAGTAATGGGTCTATAGGAAGCTGGTTCTGTTGGATTTTTGTTCTGTTTGAGTAGTGTAATAATTTTACCTTGTTTCTATATGTCAGGAATAATACAGTGTTGGTATGAATATGTGCTGATATTTGTGAGAGCTAGTATTTCCTGTGGGCCCAAGTGTTTAAGGTGTATGTTAGATATGTTGTCTGGTCCAGTAGCCTTCGAATTCTTAATGTTTTTGATGATGTTGGTGGTCTAGTCTGTATTGAAGGGTGTAATGGTCGTGTCGAGTCTGTAGGTTTTCTTGTGTCTGGCTGTTTGTCTGCGTGTTTCTGGTTGTTGTCTCTGTTTAAGTGACTTATCTTTGCGTAGTGTTTAACTAGAATGTTAACTTGTTTTGTGTATGTTGGGATATTATTTTGGCTGCGACAGATAGCCGCGTGTGAGGTGTGAATGCCGCTGTTAGAGTGGGTAATGCTGTTTATAGTCTTGTATAGCCTGGATGTATCTGTGGAGTGGTTTAGTGTTGTTATGAATTCCCTAAATGTTTGTTTGTTTTTCTTTGAGTTTGTTGTTTATTTCTGTGTTGAGCTTTTGTATCTGCTGTTTTATGGCTTGTGTGTGTGGTGTTTGTGTGTTATGTTTGAGGTTGTTACGTTGCCTTATGAGGGGCTATTTCTCTAGTGTAATTTCGGTTGTATTTCCTAATGTTGCCCTTGAGTATGTATTTGTTTGCATTATTGATGATCTGATTAAATGTCTTGAGTGTTGTATTGATGTTTATGATGGGTGTGCTGTTTAATGTGGTGAATTGTTCCTCAGTCTTTATTTTGAAGTTAAATACAAAGCTAGCAGGTACTTCAAAAGACCTCTATTTTGGTATTTTCCCATACGTTATATTCTTCAACGAATTAACTTTTTCACGAGTATGCATAAAAACCCCCCTACTATATTCTGTTAAATCAAGTACAATATATATATATATATATATATATATATATATATATATATATATATATAATAATAAAAAGTGAATATTATTATGAAACGAAATAATAAATTAAAAGAAAAAAGTACTTCTTTTAGTCACCACGTAAAGTGTCAACAATTGCGGGAGGAAAAAAAAAAAAACTTAAATCTATACACGATACAAAGAGAGTTTTGCTACAACTAATTGGCAACCTCGGTAAAAGACTAAAAGCCATTGCAAAGAGTTCACTGTTCAATTAATCCCCAAAGTTCACCGTACACAATAACGGCGAAGAATTTATTATATAAATTATTATTTTCACATCCGGATGAAGCCATATTATTTTTCATTTACTTTTACGATTACTTTTTACCGTTGTACGAATTCTTTAAAATTAAGATTCTTAAAAAAAAAAAAAAAATCTTGCTATTTTACTGCAATTTCATTTGTCGTGAAAGTATTGGCGTAATTATTTCTGTAACTTAAAAAAAAAAAAATGTATATATATATATATACAATACGCTGGGGTCCCATTTATGGAATCCATAGTGTCGCAACAGATAAATTTTAATGAAATGCTAGTCATTATCTCGAATGCGGAGGGAGGGGGTTAACACGTAAAATACCTCTGGGCGGGCGAAAAGCTCAATACGTTTATCCTTTGTAACTTTTGAACCTTTCTTCCTGTCGCAGTGTATCGGCTAACGTCCTCACCTTCTACTCAAAAGGTGGTAGGTTCAAACCCTGGTGAGGGTGATTTTTTTAATCATGGAAAAACTTGCTGTTGCTGCAATATATATATATATATATATATATATATATATATATATATATATATAGTTTGGGCGAAAAATGGACGAGTGCAAGAATGTTGCAGAGATAATGGTCATTGTCGCAAAGGGAAGGGATTTGCAATGAAGGGGAGGGGGGTTATGCAATGAAGGAGAGGTTATGCAACAACTCAATGCTGCCAAGGGGGGAGAGGGGAGGATGACCTCCCCCCAAAGGGGTAGCCTTAACCTACGAGAGGGAGAGAAAGGAGAGACGGAGGAGGTCTTTGGGGGAGAAGGTGAGATGTCCTCACCGCCCCCCAAAGAGAAACCTAACCTAAGTCGTAACTTAAGAAGGAAGGAGAGTTCTTTATTCCGCCGGAGTCCGCATCATTATGAGCGTCCCGAAGCCAAGCAAGTCTTATATAGAGGATGGTGAATTGCCAGATATCACTTTTTATACATGGAGGGGGTTACCAGATACCATCATTTATTTTAATTGTTCAGGTATACATTATTAGGGTGAGTTGCTAGATACCACCATTTATTTTATTTACATGAGTTGCCAAATAATGTTTTTATTCATATGAAGGGATTACCAGATACCACCATTTATTTTAATTGTTCAGGTATACATTATTAGGGAGAGTTGGCAGATATCGCCATTTATTTTAATTCACACGAGTTACCAAATAATGTTTTTATTTATTAAAAGCATGCGCAACTTTCTCCTTAAAGTTATTCAACAAGAGAGCTAATTATTAAAACGAAACAATATTAATAATAAAAGAAATACATTTAAACTGAAATAAATAAAACACCATTACATCATTCTGTTTATTTAGACGAATTATTGGAAATATGTAGAAGATAAATATACACTCCTATACATACGATGGATTGATCAAAAATAAAATAAAAAATAATATATGAAATACGAAACGGAAAATCATCAAAATAATAGTTCAGGCGAAATATACACACACAAAATTGTATTGACCAACTTTCTCCTTAAAATTGACCAGCAAAAGAAGTAATTTATTTAAACTTCATTCTGTCTATTTATTTTTGACAATCCTTTCTATATAATGTCTTTTATTTTCGTATAATTTTTTTTCGTTGGGGTGAGCAATCAGTAATAATATATATAATATATAATATATAATATATATATATATATATATATATATATATATATATATATATATATATAAAGATAAACAATAAACACCAAAAGAAATAATTATTTGAACTAACTTCACCTAAAATGTTTATTGTCATATGGACTATAGTCTGCCAATAAACCTTTTCATTTCATTTCATTCCTTCTTTGAAATCGTCTCTGGAAGAAACAATGTACAAATTGCTTCAGGCCGACCGCAAAGCCTGATCGCAAAGGAACATTTGGCCTAGTTTCATTCCTTTTCTCCAGATTTTCCTCCACTGACTTCAAATATTATATTTGCCATGATCATTACTCTTCTTCTTCTGTAGCTTAAATCCCATCTCTATATGGGGTCGCTGTTCTTGATGAGTCTCCTCCATTCTCTTCTGTCACGCACCATGTCCTCGTCCAAATTTTTCTTCCGGATGTCTGCCGCCACGCAATCCCTCCACCTCGTCTTCGTTCTACCTCTTCTCCGTCCCGGCACCTCCATTTCCAGCACCCTACGTCCCACGTAATCTTCCTCTCTTCTCATCATGTGCCCATACCATCTAAGTCTGGCTTCTTGGACTTTTCTTGACGCCTCTACTACTTTCACCGTTCCTCTAATGCGTTCGTTTCTGATTCGATCCCTTCTAGTTACACCGCACATCCATCGCAACATTTTCATTTCAGCCACATCCATCTTTCTGTCACTAGTCTTCTTCATTGGCACCGTCTCCATTCCGTACAACATGGCTGGCCTAACTACTGTTTTTGAAGACCTTCCCTTTCAGCTTCACCGGCATCCTACGATCACAGAGAACTCCCGACACCTCTCTCCAGCTCCTCCATCCCGACTGTATCCTACGATTCACCTCTCCCTTTGCTCCCCCCTCTGCCTCGATTGTTGATCCAAAGTATTTAAAAAGATCTACCCGTTTGATCAGTTCACCGTTTAACATCTCACCCCCTCCTTCATCCGGTTGTACATTACATCTCAGATATTCAGTCTTCTTCCGACTAACTTTCATACCTCTACTTTCCAATGCCTCCCTCCAATTTTCTAGCTGTTGTTCTACCTCCTGTCTTGTCTCTTGCGCACAACACTACATCATCGGCATACATCATGCACCAAGGAGCAACCCTTCTAACCTCCTCAGTCAACACATCCAACACCACGTTGAATAGGAATGGACTCAGTGCTGACCCCTGATGCAGACCAACCCCAACTCCAAAACTCTCCGTCACACCAACACTACACCTCACTTTCGTCGTAACCCCTCTATACATTTCCTGAATCAATCTGACGTACTTCTTTGGGACCATCTTCTCCCTCAGGCACCTCCAAACCTCTTGTCTCGGTGTCCTATCATACGCCTTCTCTAAGTCTATGAAAACCATATGCAATGCCTTCTGTCCTTCCCTGTACTTTTCCTCCAACTGTCGTAATGCAAAAATAGCATCAGACGTACTTCGTCCGGGCATAAAACCGAATTGCTCTGTCGACATACCTGCCTCCTCCCTCAGCCTTAAGTCCACAATTCGCTCCCACACCTTCATGGTGTGCGATATCAGCTTGATACCTCTATAATTTGAGCAATCCTGTATATCCCCTCTCTTTGAATATGGGTACTATGATACTGACACGCCATTCCTCCGGGACCACCTCTTGGTCGCAGAGCTTTTCCATAAGCTCATACAGGAGATCCACTCCTTCATCGCCAAGTGCCTTCCATACCTCTGCCGGTATCTCATCAGGACCCGTTGCTTTACCACTCTTCATTTTATCCAACGCCTTCTTCACTTCCGTTCTTTCCACCTTCCTCGTCATTGCCATATTCGGTAGTCCATCTTCATGGACCAACCTAGGGTTTTCCTCATTTAATAGTTCCTCAAAATATTCCTTCCATCTAACCTGTATATCTTTTTCTCTCCGCAGTACTGTCCCATCCTCTCTTTTAACCTGTTTCACTTGAGTAAAATCCTTTGTGGCTTTATTCTTGCTTTTAGCCAACCTGAATATTTCCTTTTGCTATTACCATTACTACTGAAGTTAAAACTTAATTTTAAATTATGTTATTTATTAAAGGCAAGAGAGAGAGAGAGAGAGAGAGAGAGAGAGAGAGAGAGAGAGAGAGAGAGAGAGAGACACACACACACAACCAAATCCACAAGTCAGGAATCTTGGGAAAGCTGAGATTAGCATGGCCGCAAAACATAATGCACATTCTGTTTGTAGAAATCACACACACACACAGAAAGTTTTGTTTATTCTATTTGGATATAGTCTTTTTTAAAAATATAAATAAAGGAATGAAAAGAAAAACAAAAATATTTATAATTTCTTGTGGAGAATATATTTAATACACAGATTTTCAAAAGACCTTTTAGAGAAGAAAAAAATATACATACGAGGATTATATGCAATAAATTCACACACACACATATATAACCAAATCCACAAGTCAGGAATCTTGGGAAAGCTGAGAATAGTATGACCGCAAAACATAATAATGCACATTCTGCTTGTAGAAATCTTCTAGATTTCTTGTTTTCTAATGATCTTTGTGTTACTCTGCTGTTTCTGGTAATGTCAGGATTATGAAGAGTAACGGCGCTAATTTTGTTTCCTGCGGTACTGAGCTGAGCGACTCTGATGAAGATATTCCTATAACGACTTGCTTCCGAAAAATTGAGGCTCAACTAGTATGGCCGCGAAAATAAGAAAATATTGTTGTGATAGAGATGGTTGTTCAATGTTGCGAGGGATACTGCATAAAGGGGTGAGTTGGGGAAAACCGAGAAAAGTATGGGCGCAAATGCAAATATTGTCGTGGTAGAGACTGCAAGGGGTAATACACAATGTGAGCATTAAATCTACGGAGAGAATATAAAGACACCATTAGTCGACCATAACGGCGTAATTTTGTTTCCTGCGGTACTGAGCTGAGCGACTCTGATGAAGATATTCCTATAACGACTTGCTTCCGAAAAATTGAGGCTCAACTAGTATGGCCGCGAAAATAAGAAAATATTGTTGTGATAGAGATGGTTGTTCAATGTTGCGAGGGATACTGCATAAAGGGGTGGGTTGGGGAAAACCGAGAAAAGTATGGGCGCAAATGCAAATATTGTCGTGGTAGAGACTGCAAGGGGTAATACACAATGTGAGCATTAAATCTACGGAGAGAATATAAAGACACCATTAGTCGACCAAAGCATGGACCCATAATATAGGTGTTACGATTGGTACACAAACTTATCATAGCCCCGCCCAGTTACATTGACAACCAATCATTAAACTTACGAACCGCAATTAGTCTTTGGGGGCGGTGCTTGGGGATCGTGCACCCAAGCACGAAATATTTTCAGCTGGAAGTCACAGTAGTTATCTTCAACAGTGAATAAACATTCCCTCCACCATGAATCAAGAACTTTATGGTTTACCGGATTTATATCAAGATGGTGACATTGTAGCGTTGTCTACAATTAATCCTTTTAACGCGACTGACCGGGATGGATTATTTCCAACGCAAACCGTTGATGATATTTACAATGACGCTCCTTACAATCCGACGCAAGGGACAGCCGTAGAAATGTAAGTGCCTATAGTTTTATTTTTTGGAGTCAATTATTCGCAAACTTGTGCCAGTAAGAAAGAGCACTGTTCTGGATTATTTCATCATATATATGGGGGGTTGCAGTAATTCACCTCATCATATTAAAAATACTTCATTTAGGTAACCGCAATTATGGATTAGTTAGCAGTTATGCTAAAATCCTGTTTTGATTCATTGATTTTTATAGCAATCTTTTGCATGTTTTTTTATAAATTCAAATGTTATTCGGTTTTCTCTTAAAGGAACTTCTCTGAGCGGATCAAAGACATCTTCACATTGTAATACTCTTACTATATGTATACTCTGTATTTGTTTTTATTAAAAAAGACTGAGTATGAACTAATGAATTATTCTTTCTCCTTTAAGGTCCGATGAGGATTTGTCACGTGTTATACAATCTTTCGTTTTGAAACCCATGTCATGGACCTGGATACGGAGGTAGAAGATTTACCGAGCAGTCAGCCCAACGATTGTCACATCATTAACGAAATAATGTGTGTTTTTTGTTTCGATCTTTTTTGGGGGAAGACACAATGTATTTTCATCAATTTATTAAATTAAATAAATCATGTTTTTAGTACAATAACCATTTTAAACTAAAGAATATACAAACTAACATTATTGGTTGCAATATATACATATTATATTATAAATTATATATACACACATATATATATATATATATATATATATATATATATATATATATATAATATATATATATATATACACGAACAACACATCATACTATACAACGAGTACGCACAATCGGAAAACGGTTTTTTATCTGTCTGCATACCATTTCATCGTTTCGTTGAGTGTGACGGGTCGAATAATTTTTAAAAATTTATAAATTCTTTACCACGTGACATATGCATGAGAAATGAAATGCAATACATTCCACACGTATTACTAAAATATCCTTGTAACCGGAATGGGTTCCATACAACTTCGGGGATATGAAACTGGTCGAGAAATTTTACAACAACAGGGTCACTCCAGGGTTGAGTCCCGAGTGAATCAAAATAGTACATCCGGTCCCTATTTTTAAAATAGATTGCAAACCAATGAATCCCTTCATTACCAATGACATCTGTGTTCACAATAAGACTACCGCAATCTCGCGTAGTTGGCAAATTCAATGTTTCATTCTTCGCAAACACACCGATAAATTTGGAACGTGTGACTCGTTCACTATTCATTACTCTCTGAAGTGTATTCGCATCCATTCTAAAAGTCAGTGATAACGCCCTAAATCTGTCTACTTCTATTAGGGCTTGTGACTCGAGGTATACTAGTACACTAATAGGCGCGTCTATAGGCTTGGTGAATTCCAACCTGACTGAGATGTTTCCACTCTGTTGTGGCCTTAAATGTGTATTTACGCTAACAGATAAGTCAGGTGTGATGATAAACGGATAAAGGTTAAATTGATCAATGAATTCTTTCTGCGTTACCCGATTCCCGAGCTCATCACAATCACCCGCAATATGGGCCAGATTACTATATGTTCTCGCGCAAAGCGGTAACACAGCGTCTGATGAATAGTCCGTATCCAATGTTCCTCCCAACGCAGTGCCATTAACGTATAGTTATATTTTTAAGGCCGAAATTCTCGAATGTAAAGGCACTCTTTTTATATTTTCAATTCACCGAAGCATGGTTCTGCATTCCAATTAATATCCTTTGAGGAAGATTTCCCAGGGCGATGTTTTCTATCTGTTTCGATGCCAACCCTGCTGGCACCGTGTATAGTTTGATTGTACTCTGTTAATGGGTATTTTACTGTGGCGTTTAGTAAATTTTTCTCAATTTCTAGTTGTTTTGGTGAACTTAATTTCACTCGCCGTACGCGGAGGTATGTCTCCATAATGTGAACCACAACGGGTTTTGCTCCCTCTTCTTGATCAGCATCCAGATTTAAGCAGATCTCAGGATTCGTGCGGGTGAGCTTTATTTTCATATCCACCCCATTCACAAGCAACTTCTGGAATGTGAAATCTGTATGCAGGCGTCCAAAACACTCGTATATCTTTTTAGAATTTTTAAATTTGTCCTTTATACTACTTTCGTCTTTAGTTTGATAATATCCCTCGGCACTTAAAAAGGTATCCTTCGCTTCTTTGGAAAAGTTGAGGACATTTTCCAGATAGGCTCGTAGGTGATAGTACCCCGTGCCTGCCGATATGTTGACCTGATTTAAATATACGTCACACTGGTTGAATATGGAGTGCAGAAAGTTTGTTTCAGGGTATACAGCATATTTGTCATCGCAGTCCGTTCCATCAGAATGGGCTATACGTAGTTTAGCGTACATGTGCACACAGCTTGGATCAAAAAAGTAAGGGCCTGAGCTGGGTATCACGAATTCTATAGGGGCACTCGGGGAACTAATTGTGTTTAAAGGGTTAATTGTAATAAAGTCACTGTGTTCAATAGAAACTTGAGTTGGGGCATGTCAAAGAGGGACAGCTCCGATTTACAGCATTGTGAACTACACGGATGGATGAAGCGTGCCATGACGAGTTAGAAATAGTGCCTCCTCTCTCGACAAGTAGTAAACAAACTATGATTCATGAGATCAATGTCCTTAGCTTATATCAGTCAAAAAAATGGTCAACCATAGGTTTCATTCGCTTAGAACACTTCTTTTTTGATATCCTTTTACGTTTAATGCCACGTGGTGGTAATCCCTTCTTCCGGACAGTCCTCTCTCTTCCCACCACCACGCATTTTTCTCTTTGCATCTTTGACGATTTCGTCCCGTGTACGTTTTAAGTGTTTTTTAGAGCTTCTTTAGGTTTAGCCCCAGCCAATATGTCTTCTGCAGTGTTAAGACCTGATTGTAGCGCTTTCCTTCCGAGGTATCTGGCACCCCTCTTCAGCAAAGGAACAGCCGTACGTAGTATGGTTGAAAAAATGGATCCAAGTCCACTACCACGCTGGTATCTCACCCCTCGATAGACGGTGAAAGGCTTTCTGTCCATTATAACTCAGTGCGTCGAAAGTGCAGCTTCACTGTTAAGCTCCCGTTACCGAATTGGAAATTTTTACCCTCAATCGTTCTTATATATATTGAGATATTGGTTATTAGATTAGTTGCGACGTTCACATAATGGGGTCTGTCATATGTGATACTCAAACTCCTTCCTCTATGGTTGGGAATGTGAGAATGAGCAGCAGCAACTGGTGCTTCACCTTATTGCTGTAAATATAGCACATGTCTCGGGGTTTATAGCCGTCAACCATTTTCTCCAATTTCAACTGATACATTAGGCTGGACAAGTGTTGTGCCTCGTGAAATGTATCTCTCTGGATGACTGATCGATATCGTCCATCGGTCATATTTTTGAACACTCTTTGGTCTTTAATATTTCGGTTAGCCTGCGATTTTAGGGCCATAGTGCATGCATGGGGATCATTGTTTACGATTTCGTATACTAAATCGCCCGTAAGATTTGAGCTTTTTAAACTTACGTTTAAGTCTCTCACAACATCCTCGGCCTCACCATAGTGACCCGGCCTAGTGTTACTTCTGTACTGTAAATGTGCATCCCAGTCTGGGCGGTACGCATGGTTTCATCCCGAGTTACCCCGGCTTTTTCACACTCATTACAGTCTCTAAGAATCGTAAAAACGGTCTTTATAATCAATTTAAAAAGGGTGTCCAGCTGAATTTCACATATCCCACCTCATACGAATCACGACCCAATTCAATGGGTCCATGGAGTTCTGTTACAAAGTTGGCTAGTGTGTTGTTAGGGTGTACAGACAGGGACGAGGAGGACGGGAGTGTGACGTAGAAATGGTTAGGAGCCATGTTGCATACTATTTAAGCTTCATTATTGCATCAGCTTTTATATAGGTGTTGAAGCTTTCTGGGTATCCTAGCCATTTCACCAGGTACATTTTTCTCTTTCCTGAACCTTTGCTTCCTAAAATTTTCTCAATTTTAAACACTTTTTTCCTAAATTAAATGCCACTTTCTGCAACTCCTCGCGGTAAAAGCCTCCTGCGATTTCTTCCCCATTCAAATCTTCAACGTAATACATCATTATCTCACCTTTAGGTCTCATAGCCCTAACTTTAAAAATCTCACGTGTCCATCCTTGCTCAAATCCCTTCGCGAATTTATTTCCCGAACGCGACAGCCTTACATAATCATTGATTTTGAAACGCGCAGTGTGGTGGTGTTCCATCTCTTCTCACCTCTGGGCGCGTACCTCTTTCTAAAACCTCGTTAGGTGTTGTCCCAATCGTGCGATGGTGTGAGCGGTTGTAGGATGAGGCCAATGATTCCAGAATGTCTAGAAATCTGTATGTGTTTTTATGTGTAAAATAGCGGTGCATGCGTTCCTTTATGGTACGTTGAACTCTTTCAGCTAAAGAGCCTTATGTATAGAATTGGTAGTGTAATAGCTGATATTAAACTCTGTCAACATGTTCTGAAAAGCACGGCCTATAAATTCTTCCCCATATCCGTACAAAAATAGCCAGGAACCCTGTTTTCTTTAACATCACGTTTTGGTGGCTTTAGCAACTGTTTCAGGTGATTTATTTTTCAGAGGAATTAGCCACAGATATCTAGAGAATACATCTATTATGAATAGAATGTAGCGGTAACCATCGTTATACACAGAATATCTTTGCATGTCTGTTAAATCTGCTTGCCAAATAGAGTCAATCGAAGCAGCTGTTGTCTTGGCTGTTTTAAACCTTTTTCTCACAGGCTTATGAAGTGTATAAGCGTCCTGCTCCCGCAAAAATCTCTCAACATCTTTTTTCCTACTCCGTAAACACTTCTGTACAGTCTATCTACGCCTCCGTAGGAGGCTGGGTTAGAAATGTCAATAACGTCTTCTTAATATGTTAGCCATTTGCGTATTTTAGAGGCACGTGGGTAGGGTTGACCGTTGTTTAACCTCTTCTTTCTCCTCTTCAGAGGTGTTACCGCCGGGGGTGATGGCGTCTTCAATTGTGTCACGTGCCGCATGTTCCAAGTCTTTTAACCTGTTCAGATTTCCTATCATTGTTTTGGGGACATTTATTTGTTGTAGTCTTGCTTTAATATGCTTCCATCCTGATGGTGAGGGCCTATCCCACTTTCTCACCAGATCATGGACGATGTCTACGATATTCGATCCCTGTACCTTTGCTCCTTCCACAATGATCTCACCTGTATCGGTCCATTGTATGGCGAGTCCTCATTCAATAGATTATAAAGACTTAAACCTTTATTCCTCAATGTATGTGGGAGGGTGCTTTTTAATACATGCTCGATATGTTGTGTTCCATTGTTCTTTGGTTGGTCAGCTCTGTCGTCGGACACAGGTCCTATGTCACCATATCCATCGTTCCCCGTGCTGTGCCTAATAACCACGGGAATCTCTGTCGGGTTCTTATAATTTTCGTACTCGTGAAGAAATTTCTGCAGAGCTTCTTGGTATAAGATTCTTTTCTCATCAGGTGTTTTTTCACTGTTTAATAGGGTTAGCAATGTGCTTTCTATTCTTTTAAGCCTGCTTTTACGGGGATCTAGATCCGTGTCTGGATTCTTTGAACTTTGCAGTGAAGCACCTCGTGTGGAATCACTACCACTTTCTTCATTATATTAATCTAGTCAGTAAAGGACCCAAAACTGAAAATAAAATGGGGAGGAATGACCCTCCTCTTTGTACAATAATTCGTTTTTTCTTCCCTACAGTTTGACTTTTACGAGCGAGTGCACGTATTATGTTCTTGTAACGGCGTAGGCGAGCCTTCTGAGGTGGTTTCATTGATACATTGCAATTTATAACGTTAAGACAGATTTCACAGATGCATTTTAAAAAGTCGGAGTCGATATTTTTAAAACATCTGCATTGCCCGGGGCAGTCGATGATAGATTTTTATTAATTCATGGTATTTCTTTAGCCTCTTTGTCATTCTGGAATATACACCGTTTCAGGCTCGTTTGGAAATATATTCGTTCTTAGAAGCACCCTAAACGTGTTTCGCGGATGAAGGTCGCAAAGCAAATATCCGTAACGCGGCTTGTAGCTTCTTTATAAACTTCCAAAAACTCCTTACGCTGATTCGGGAACATTTGATTGGCTAATACCCCAATTTGTGATACATCTCTACGTTGCGCGAATAAGACTAGATATTGTGTATTTAACGACACATCGCGCATGTATCTATTTTTGAAAAATAGATTCTGATTGATGAAGAACACGCTTATGTTAAGATGGTGGGAGAATACTGTAAATGTCTCGGCAAACGTTTTATCCATCTCCAACATGAGATCGTCAATTACAATGACTGTATGTTCATTTCCCTTTAACGAATTAACGTCATATACACCTTTGTGGAACAAAATATCATCTTGGTACTCGTTGAACACTGATTGATACGTCGAATAGCACCATATAACTTTATGCACAAATTTTGAGAACTCTCCCTTTTCTTTAATGATTTTAAGCAAACACAGTTTTACCACATCCTGTAGCCAGATATAATACATGTGGATGGGCTCGTGAACCTGAATTTTTCTACAGAATCCATTTCTAACACGTCACACTCCTAAGTGGGTCATTTACAAAATATAATAAATATTTAAGTGCTGCTCCTTATATTCTACAGTCTTGTTTTCTCTTCTCCCACAGAACCGTGAATGACGATGAGGTACACACCATCATCGATATTACAGATGACCCCGACGACAGTGTAGTTGTGATCACAGAATCCTTCCCCGCCGACGAATCCTCACCAGCGATACCTGTAGCACGCGCCAATTCAAAGCGGAGGCATGAGAGCCCCCATCAGGTATAAAGCGTGCCAGGATTGCGCCGGTTGTTAGACCACCAGTAATAGAGCCCCAACCTCTACGTCTTACGACACAACCCCACAATAGTACCTTCCTCAAATATACCCCTTATTCAATTCCGGGTACATCCTCCACAGCAGCTTCTCGTTCTGTTGAGGATGGCATAACATTCGAGTTGGTGCGCACCGCTACCCCCACCCCAGCCTTGACTAGAAATCGGTATATAGTCAGGGTTGATCCTAGATCCATGTATAGCAATGGTGTTGAACACGGACTACGCGCATAGTTGAACGTATTGTAGAGTTTGCCCTTCAGAACCGCGACGAACGTGAAGTCAGGACGAGGCTGTCCTTCGGTCAGATGACGGAGATGTAGATGATTTTTGGGTAGTAATACCGTTCAGACGTTTGGCAGCTGAAGATATAGAGTATATATTAGCCGTATAATGCAGGCCTCTCAAAGTAGTATAGCCTTCAATATGGACAACTTCACGGTAAATATTGACCGTGTATTCCGTGTTGCGGGTCATAGTGCCACACCTTATACTCTTAACTTCAATTCTCAGGCTATTTATAGACGGCATATAAACGTCGATCGTGGTTGCGGCTTTATAGCAGTAGTCTTAGCTCGTATGTTTACTGTACTAAATACACGGTCAAAAACATTTGGTTGCCTACGGTAGTGGAGCGTGCCCGTAAACTAGCTGTAGACTGTAAACTTGATTTGACTGTAATATGGGTCCTGAAGAGCTGAGAAGGGTAGAACAGGAAATGAATGTTCGTATAGTTGTATTTGGAATGGATGATCGTCGTAGGACTGTGTATGTTTTTAAAAGCAGTGTGAGAGATCGTACAAGACCCCTACTTATTTTAGGACTGTCAGGACAACGTATCTCCCATCCGTAATATAAGGGACCTTTACGCGAGTTATGATAAAAGTCGAAAATATGGACGACATCATGATTTGTGTAAGGGTGTATCGAGTTTGCGGATGATATAGTGAAACATTGTAAAGATTGCCACATGGTATGTGAGCAGTGTAAAAGCTCCAAATGTGAAAGCCGTGTAGTTGAAGCTGAGAAGAGGGATTGTGATGTGTGTAGACGCACATTTTTCAATAATAACTGTTTTGAGCTCCATAAATCAATTGGCACGTGCAGGAAAATGAGAATCTGTGAATGTGGTATGTTTCATATGATGGATAATTGGGGAATTTCAAGCATAAATGTGATGAAATTCACTGTTCTACATGCCATGAGAAATATAAGGCGGTTGGAGTAAAGCATGTATGTTATATGAAAGACGCTAAGCCTAAAAATAGCCCTTGTATAACTGTGTACTACGATATAGAAACATACACGAACGCTGAAACCAAAGAGGTTATTCCACATTTACTTGTAAGCCAGACTATCTGTGATGAGTGTATGGAGATCGAGTGTGATGAGTGTCACAAATGTGGTAAACGGACAAACGTTTTTAAAACGATGCCACGATAGCCCTGTGAAACTCTTTGTGTCCTATATTGTCAAGTTAGCGGACAAGTTCAAAAAATGACTGTGTATATTCTCGCCCATAACGGGGCAAAATTTGACACACAGTTCCTTTATAAGGAGTTGCTTGAGCACGAGTCATCTGATATTTACAGGTGATCCCTTGAAAAGAGGCAACAAGCTAATACAGATGCAAATAAGAGGTAATGTACAGTTTAAAGACACTTTATTATTCACACCTTGTAAATTAGCAAAGCTACCCAAGGTGATGGGCGTAGCCGCTGAAGTTTCAAAAGGATATTTCCCTTACACATTCCTCACTACGAAACTTTAAATTACGTAGGACTACCTCCATCCAAACATTACTTTAACTATGAATGTATGAGTACAGATGAACGTGAAGATTTTGACCGATACTACAACAGTTTTAATGAATCTAATCCTTATAATATAGCTGATGAATGTGAGCGTTATTGCGTGAATGATGTGCGCGTGCTTAGAGTATGTTTCCAGGCCTTTAGAAGGATGTGTACATAGGCCGTTTCAAATGCGATCCGTTGCAAGTCGCAACCACCATCGCCTCATTATGTTTTACGGTGTTCAAGAATAACTTCATGCCTAAAGACACCTTAGCCATTATTCACAGAAACAATCCCCGCAGTTATGGGCACAAGGCTATTTACTGGCTCATACACCTACAGCAGCAGACAGGTGTATACATAAAGCATGCCCGCAACACGGTGAAGTACCCATTAAGGTTAATGGTCGTGTTTTTTGGGTTGATGGTCTAAGTGAAAACCGTGCCACTGGTGAGAAGACTGTGTACTCCTTTAACGGTTGCTGGTGGCACGGATGCCCCGTCCTGAGTGTGGAATCGCAGGAGATATCCACGGTAGATCTCCTGCCGACTGTCTTGCGTGGACCCGCACCCGCGATCAACTTATAGGCTCCAGTTCACTCACAAAGTCTTGTGGGAGCATGAGTATGATGCACGGATGGAGACAGACGGACAGTACCGTGAAGAAATAAACACGATCAAGCGTTCAATGGTGCTGGATCCTCTCAAATGCGGTGATAGCTTGTTCGGAGGGCGTACAAATCCCTTCAAGCTATACTTTCCGCCTACGGAGGGTGTGAAACTCCATTACTACGACTTCTGTTCTTTATACCCCTACGTGATGAAGAACAATCCGTACCCCGTAGGTGCGCCTGAGAAACTGGTGGGACCTGACCTACCCACCATCGAGGAGTTCTCAACAAATTTGAACGGGTACTATTTCGGCCTTTCTTTCGTAGACGTACTCCCCCTCGCGATTTATGGATGCCGATCTTACCCGTCGTTATCGATCACAAGCTCATGTTTCCCTTGTGCGTGAAGTGCGCAGAAGAGAACAATGGTGATTGTGACCATACAACCCACCAGCGTAAGATTAGAGGTGTATATACAAGTCCAGAGCTGGATCTAGCTGTTCGCCATGGCTACAGCATATTGAAGATACATGAGGTGTGGAGGTTTCAGAAGCTACCCAACCTTTTCACGCCATATATAAACGCTTTTTTGAAAGATAAGGTCGAAGCATCAGGGTATCCGCGAGGAGTTGATACCGAAGATGAAAAGTCGGCCTATATTCAACGTTACCGTGACCGTGAAGGTATACAGCTTGACCGTTCCCAAATTGTAAAGAACCCTGGCAAGCGCTTTAGTGCAAAGTTGTCTAAACAGTCTTTGGGGAAAATTTGCACAGAATACTGGCAAAGGGAACGTTCATTTGGCACAAAGTTATAGTGAAGTCTGGGATTATGCCAATGCTCCCGATAGAGAGGTCATGGCGATTATGAATGTAGGTAATACTTCCATAATAAAGTACAACAATACCGAATTGGCTACAGATACCTCACGGGTTACAAACATACCTGTAGCCAGCTTCATAACGGCATACGCACGCGTCAAACTTTGGGGCTTATTGCATTCTCTTGGGCGGAGGGTATTGTACGCTGATAGAGATAGTGTGATATTCACAGAGAGGGAGGGTGAATACATGCCTCCTATTGGTGAATTCCTCGGTGAGTTGATTGATGAGATCAAGGATGAGTATGGAGCCGCATACGCCGACTCTTTTGTCTCAATAGGGCCAAAAACTTATGGGGTACGGGTGAGGGTGGGGGAGGATATGAAATATATCGTGAAGGAAAAGGGTATCATGCTCAACCAGGCGAATCGGCGGGTCGTTAACTTTGAATCGTTGAAGGATCTAGTGTTCTTGGATGATGATGATGATCTACAGATCTACAGAAGCTAAGGCTAACAAAGACCCTAAGATCCACTCTAAGGTTAGCCCGAGAGAAAGGAAAGAGTAGCGGGTTAAGAGAAGAGAAGAGAATAAGGGGTTAAGTAAGAGCAACACCTATCACTCATGGGTTAACATTCATTCAGAAAAAGAGGAAAAGTGTCTCACCATCATCATCCGCCGGCCACTGCCGACAAGTCAGAAAAATAGTCGGAGAGAATAGGAGAGGGGTGAAAGATGAAAAGAAGTAAAATAAGAACGCTTACAAACCATGCAAATACAGTCTTAACTCACTGTCATACCATGCAAACTACAAACATGCAAGAAAAGCGTGTAAAGTTAAACAAAAAGTGGTTAGTTTACGCTATGAGCTACATCTACATTCGTGTTAGTCTATTTTTTTTTTTTTTTTTTTTTTTTTTATTGCTGGCATCACACGCTGGCATGTCACAAGCTGGCATTCATCGTCAACAGACTCATCCTCGAGCACCACCACCAGAGCTTCTGTTGCTAACTTTGTGTTTTTTAAATTAAAAACGCTAATACCTTTAAAATGTCTGTCAGACGGTTCTTAAACATATTAACGCTGGTAGAATGAACGACTGACGCGGGAAGATTATTCCATTTATCAATTACTTTAAACGAAGAAGTTTTTAGCGATATTAGTAATAAAACGCCTGCCACGCAACTTGAATCCGTTATTGCGAGTATTACTATTATCGAAAGTGAACAATTTGTCAAAATTTACGTTATCGATGTTATTAACGATTTTGAAAACTTCAATAAGCTCCCCCCTTAATCTCCTAGTTTCGAGTGAATACAAGTCTAACACTTTAATCCTATCTTCATAAGGCTTATTGCGCAATGACGGAATAAGTTTCGTGGCACGACGCTGAACCCTTTCTAACCTATCAATATCCTCACGCAAGTACGGGCACCAAAACTGAACGGCATATTCTAAATGAGGCCTGACTAGGGACTTGTAAAGGGGCAATATAATATCCTTCGATTTAAATTCGAAATTACGCGCTATGAAGCCTAACATCCTATTCGCTTTTGCGCAAGACTCCAGGCACTGGTTCCTAACCTTTAAATCCTTAGATACGCGTACGCCTAAATCTACTTCCTCGTCAACGCTCGCTAACTCCCTATCATCCATCGTGTACGCGTAATTATTGTTGCGAGAACCTATATGCAAAACTTTACATTTGTCTACGTTAAATTGCATCTGATGATGATGATGATGATGATGATGATGATGATGACGACGACCGGCCGCCCCAACTAACTGTAGGCACCCACAATTTTTGGCCGCAGAAACTGGGGGGCGTGAAGGAACTTAGGGGTACAAAGGTGTGCTGTAACACCTATAGGAAACGTTACCAGGTACCTGGTACCTATGATACCGTACCCTTTGGATACCATAATCTTTGATGTGTCTATTGTTAACTTATTTATTACACATATTTGTAAATATATATATATATATATACACTTGAATATTTCGTTTATTAAATAAATCGTGTTTCAATTAGCGTTTCAACTTCTCCTTTGTGTGTGTGTGTGTGTGTGTGTGTGTGTACAGGAGAAAATTCTAAGCTCCGCTCAGCGTGTGTACAGGAGAAAGTTCTAAGCTCCGCCCACCTGTATGATTGAACACGTGACTCCTGCTACTACCTGGGCTTCCCTGCGTGCTCAGTTGATCGCAGTAAGCCCTGGACCTCAGATGTGTATTCTCCCGCGTAGACAGAAAATAGTAATGGCTACCTTTAATATTGCGTGTTCGACGTTTATGAAGTGGTATTCTGCAAAGTGTCAAGATGTGGTGGATACTGAAAAACTCCCTATTCCACCCTCCTTTGATGCTTTTAAGGCTACATTGAATCATGCGAAGGAGCAAGAGGCACAAATACTTTATGGCTATTCTGGTGAGAGCATTGCAGGATTTCGTGGGACAAGTGATGTCTTGAACTATGTTGTAGGATTAAACTTTATAAAAGCTTACATATACCGTAAAGTAAAAGAAACACCACGTGCAGAAGAGAAGCAACGGATATGGATAGTGAGTCTTGTTGATGAGTGGTATGACAAGCGTTATTATCTCATGTTGCATCATGCCGAGTACTCGTACCCTGCGACTGAGAATGTAAAGCTTGTCATCATGGAGAATCTTAAGTATTTTTATCACTATATTAATATATATCATGAAGTAGTTTGTAGTGAGGTTGTGGCTATTGCCCTGTGTGAGTTTTTAACAGACTTTAGAGACGAGTATCGCTGGTTAAACAAAAAGGAAAAATATGGCATATGTTCCTCTCAAATAGTGCGCCGGATTGTGAAGATGTTTAGTTTGTGGAAATGAACGTGTGGTGAGTGGTAAAACATTAAAACCGTTATAAAATGTGTTTAGTTCGTGAAAATCCCCCTTTGCAAAAATGTCTGGTGCGTATTCTGGGGAGTGGGGGTGATAAAACATTAAAACCGTTATTACTTCATGTATCGGAAAATTTCTCAAAAAATCTACCCAATATAATGGGATACAACTATTCATGTTCGAACAGCGCCGTACACGCTTCATTAGCTTATGGTGTGACTCACTCCCCCCGTCGAGCCGACGCGTTGCATATGGCTCATAGTTATCTCAGAGCTTCAACCGACTGGACGTGCGCTCCTCGAATACGATGGAACTTCTTTTGAGCAGCATTCTCAACACCGTGTACGATGTGTCCGTGACGAAGTCGTTGCGCGTGTTCAGGCGTAAATCCGGTGCCGTTAACTATGTACTGGAAACGGATTGTAGACAAACAAACAAACGGAATGTTGTTTATTTAAGTGTCGAGGAGATGAATAGAATCCTTACCTTACAACCTTACAAAGGTTCCGCGTGATGATTTCTCATTTCGCGAAGGTCAAGCTTGTCGCCCCTCCTCTCGAGTTGGCCTGGTGAAGTAGTGAGTTGGATTCTTGCGCTCTCCACCTCACATAGCCAGGTACGCCCGGCTCATCGGGGATTGTTCTGAGCCAGGCGTCGTCTTCTTTTGAAGATTTCCACTGCAACTCCCTTCGTGTTTCTTAGGTCTTTGGGCAACTGATTAAACAGTTTTGGTCCTCTCACTACAAAACTATTTTCTTTCAGGGTTAAGGATGTTCCCTGTCTCGCCTTCAATTTGGGAATACGACACAGTCTACCGCTTCTACTTTCCATCGTTGTTTGGGGAGTTATGGGATTCAGAGTAAGATTAGGGACTAGTTTCTCCATTATTTTCCAAGTGTAAATAATGGTGTATCTCTCTCTTCTTTCCAGTGAATATAGGTCTAGTTCTCGTAACCTTTCCCAGTAATTTAGTTCTTTGCACCCATTGATCTTGGCTGTGAAGCTTCTTTGGATCCCCTCCAGCTATAAAATTCCTACAGGTGTAGGTACAAGAAGAGAGCAGATTAGTGACACCCGCTCATATGCCGTTGTTTGTACGTTGTGTATAAATAACGATCGGCCATGCATTGATATACGGCTGATTTGGAAGAATGCTTCTGATAATAACGCTCTTGTCCCTACGCGAAACCGTTTCATCCTCGACAGAATGTTTGAAATCGTCGGATTCCGCAAGCTGAAGCCTATATTAGACGCGCGTGTTACGGATGCTTTATTTTGATACGGTTCTTGAATACGCATACACCGCTCTGCTCGATGGGTTTACCGAGTGTAGGACTGAACAAGGTGAGAATGGTCTAGAGCTGGATACTTATTTAAAAAGTTTAGACTCTTTGAAGTATCATGAACTTTGGTACAAAGCACTTGAGCGGTACAGGGCTGAGCTCACCTACACCGTTCATCCTGAAGAACTATTTCTTTATATAATGAGCAGCTGTCGTAACGATTTAGATTATTTCAACTGCCGCTATGCAGTGTGAAGAATTCACGATTGAAAAGCTCGGATCGGTAGAAATAAACCCTCGATTGGAAAGGCGTGTTTATAAACTTGTATTTGACGTTGTGGTTAACTATGACCTCTTTGTGCGTGCTTTTGATTGTATTCTAGGCGTATTTAAAGATAACTTGCCAACCGGATGTAAAGTGGGCACAAAAATAGTACTGAACGATATGAAGGCCATTTATATAGAGTATAGGTTTCCCTATACCTTGAGCGGTGAAATAATATTAAACCGCGTATACTGTGTAAGGCAGAGAAATAACGATGTGATTGTAGACTCCATTACGTGAGAGTTTTGTGTATAGCGCAGTAAAACAAAGTGAATGTATTTATTTTCAATATATTTAACATAATTGTGTGTGTATATATATTTCTCCTGTACTGCTATATTGATGGTTATACGTTTTGTATTTCTTATTTTTTATTTTTTCGATTTTGTGCAATAGAAGATAAAGTGTATGTATTTATTTTCGATATATTTAATTATTTAATATAATTGTATATATATATATATATTTCTTCTGTACTGTTATATTTATGGTTATATTTTTTGATTATATACATATTCCTCGTTCACATTTCTTATACTATTATTTTTTTTATTTTTTTTATCATTCAAATGTATATTTATTTTCTATATATTTACAATATTTCGTCTGAATAAACAGAATGATGTAATGGTGTTTTATTTAATTCTTTTGGTTGTAAACGATAATTAATTATACCAAATGACTGGTTACGCCTTCTAAACCGACTGACAGATTTCTAAGCCAACTGTTAAGAATTAATTAAATAAATAGCACAATCTGGTAACTCAACCTGAACAAGCCATTTACGCCTTCTAAGCCAACAGTCAATAATATATGCTTTATTTAAAAAAATAGCACAATCTAGCAACTCAACCTGTACAAGCCATTTACGCCTTCTAAGCCAACTGGCGGATTAGGGGTCCTATAAGACAACGGTGGGTCGGCTGAAGTATCAATATGCACTTGGCTCCTGCCAGGTGAACACCTCTCTTCCTTTCTCTCCTCCTTCTCTCTTTCGAGATAACGCCATCTCCAAGTTTCATAACCCCTTGTTGCACTTGCAACATTCCCCTCCCCCCCTTTGCAGCATTGATCATTATCTCTGCAACACACTTGCACTCGTCCATTTTGCACCCACACTACTTATATATATATATATATATATATATATATATATATATTATATATAAACAAAACAAAACCCGACGCTACTACTTAATCATAAAAGTTCATAACAAACTATCGCATTAAAACAACAACAACAAAACAAAAGTTAGGTCTGTAAGAGATATATGTTATTCCTTTTATGAAGCGAATAAGAAGGGGTTCATCAATCATTTCTGCCCTAACTTATTCGGGGTATGCTTTTTGCGCGGTCTCCCAGGATGAAATACATTTATTATACACGATATATATATATATATATATAATATATATATATATATATATATATATATATATACACACACACATATATATATATACACACACACGTTCTGTTACCAGAACTACCTTTTTTGTTGCAGGTAGAATAACGCGCAATGGCTATATGGAAGTGAGTTACACTCCAGAGAAAAAGGCGGAAAATTTTATGGGACTAATATATACTATATATATTAGTGTTAAATTAGTGTATAATTATAATTGGATAACTTTTACGTCTTTTCATTCGTTATCAATATAAAACTTTATTACACCTTATTAGTTCAATTTTGAAAGTTTTATGAAATTAATTTTCTCTGTTTTAAAAGTTCGTCCGAATTTTGGAACACACACACACACACACACACACTGTGCGCATCCTCACATAAACGAAGTACCGAATTTTTTAAATCGATATCTCTAAAAAAAAACTAATTGACTGAATCTAATTTAACCTAACCTAAGCTTTGTACCATCGAACTGAGAAGGGTGAGATAAGTGTTTCGGGAGCCAATGAGGGCTCGGAGGGTGTTTTCTGTTCAGTCAATGAATAGTGAGATACTCGCTAATATAGCCTAACATTACCTAACCTAGCATAATCTAACCCGACCAGGGCCGACATCTCTTTTTTTTTTCCCCACAGTAAAATTATATTTAGTTTTTTATATAAATTTTTACGTTCCGAAGTACCAGAAATGTTACCTCACAAAAAATTTACCCCACTACATCCGTAAATATGCGTGTAGAAGAGCTAATAATTCCAATGCTTTGTTTAACCATATGTATAGATGTAATCATAGCATCAAGTGGGATAGTTCTAAAGCGCTTGTTGAAAACAGAGATATAATACTGTAGAAAGAAATATTCTAGAATGTGCATTTATCCATTATAAAAACAATTTCAATAACAGTGCGGGAATGTATAAAATTGACAATATCTTGCTTCCAGAATGCTTTGGGAAGCAATATGTTAAAGTGATCCCACGATTAATAAGGACTTGAAATTGTGGAAACAACGCATTACATTAAATTTAATGTGACGAAACTTTGGTGGTTATAGACTATATATACTACATAGCTCATTAAGTTGACCACACTCGCAGTACACAGACCGACTTTAACCTCTTTAACCTTGTGTAAGTTATACTGCGGATGTAAATGCCGGAATTAAGAAACAAATTGCGCAAAGGAAGATTTAAAGAATTATAATTATTTTTCTCTAAAGAAAAGGACAATGAAAAGAGACGTAATTAAAAAACTTTAAAATATATAAAGTATGTTGCATGGATGCAAAGGTAGAGAAGCAACGGCCTTTAAATTAAAATGAATTGAATATATTCAATACTGACCTCAGAAAGAAAGAAAAAGAGAAAACGAGAAAGAAAAAGAGAGAGAAAGAGAAAAAGAAAGAGAAAGAAAGAGAAAAAGAAAGAAAAAGAAAAAGAGAAAAAGAGAAAGAGAAAAAGAAAGAAAAAGAAAGAAAAAGAAAAAAGAGAAAAAGAGAAAGAAAAAGAGAAAAGAGAAAGAAAAAGAAAGAAAAAGAGAAAGAAGAAGAAAAAGAGAGAAAAAGAGAAAGAAAAAGAAAGAAAAAGAAAAAAGAGAAAGAAAAGAAAAAAAAAGAAAAAGAGAAAGAAAAAGAAAGAAAAAGAGAAAGAAAAAGAGAAAGAAAAAGAAAAAAAAAGAAAAAGAGAAAGAAAAAGAGAAAAAAGAAAAAAAAAGAAAAAGAGAAAGAAAAAGAGAAAAAGAAAAGAAAAAAAGAGAAAGAAAAAGAGAAAGAAAGAAAAAAAGAGAAAGAAAAAGAGAGAAAAAGAGAAAGAGAAAGAAAAAAAGAGAAAAAAAGAAAAAAAGAAAGAAAAAGAGAAAAAAGAAAGAAAAAAAGAAAGAAAAAAAAGAGAAAGAAAAAAAAAGAGAAAAAGAGAAAGAAAGAAAAAGAAAGAAAAAAAGAGAAAGAAAAAGAAAGAAAAAGAAAAAAGAAAAAGAAAAAAAGAAAAAGAAAAAAGAAAAAAGAAAGAAAGAAAAAAAAGAAAGAAAGAAAAAAAAAAGAAAGAAAAGAAAAAAAGAAAGAAAGAAAAAAGAGAAAGAAAAAGAGAAAGAAAAAGAGAAAGAGAAAGAAAAAAAGAAAGAAAGAAAAAGAGAAAGAAAAAGAGAAAGAAAGAAAGAAAAAGAGAGAGAGAGAGAAAGAAAGAAAAAGAGAGAGAGAGAGAAAGAAAAAGAGAGAGAGAGAGAAAGAAAAAGAGAGAGAAAGAAAGAGAGGAAAGATTCTAGCCTAGGCTACAATCTGTTTGATGTGCTGTCTTCGGACGCAATCCCGACTTTTCTTTTTTAATTTTTGCTGTGCAGAGACCTATATATATCGTAATTTGCTCCTCTGAATCAGACCACAATACAATGCGTTTTCTTTTATGCAGGAAGGAGGGGCCAAGGGCGAATAAATCCACAGGAAACACTTCTTTCAAAGTACAAAAAAAATTACACCGCAAAAGCGCATAGTGGTCCTGTCATATGGTTGCCAAGTGTCCTTTATTTCAAAGGACAGTTCTTTATTTCAGCTCATGTGTCCTTGTCCTTTGATAAACTCGGAAAGGACGCCATATGTCCTTTAATTCAGTAATTGACTCTCAAAATTTTATTCATCACTAAAAATTTGAGAAGGAGATGTTTTCAAACTTAATTAATTCGTTAATCGGGAGAAGTGAGATTCAACATTCAGATGTGATTTCTAGTAAATCAGAGTTGGCAATCCTGCCCCCATTGCCCGTTGCCATTGTCATCCTTGCTGGAGAGGAATGAGGAAGGCATCGCCCGCTAACATATTTTTTGTGCTTTGCCAAATTGCCATATTAAACCGGCTTCATGAGTTTTTGACGTGATTCTATTTTTTTATGAGTTGAAGAATATCTTGTGAATACTTAGGTAAGAATACTTAATTATATACTAGGTTTCCCTCTCTTAGAAAGTTAGAAAACATTATTTTACGTGTCGCGCTACTGAAAGTTAAGGCTTGTTCGTGTCTAATTTTTTTTTTCTAATAACCTTATTCATTAAAGCGTTCACTCATTACGCATGTCTTAGCGCCTTTTTTAGAAAAATTCACGAAAGACTTTTTTTTAGTGAATCTTCAGTGTAATGAATGCTAAGTGGCGAGATGACAGAAACAGATGTTCAGTAGAATTAATAAAAAGTGAACTTTTGATTTATTTCAATTTAAAAGACAATTGTGCCGATTGTGCTGGCAAAATAAAAAATGATACAGCTTTACTGAAGGCTGGTCGAAGTCAAGATCAGTACAATTTTATAAATAAATAAAGACTTCATTCATATTATATGATTTGTAAATATTTCCTGTCTTTAATTCACAAAATATAATAAAGAATTTAAAAATGTTCATTTCAATACAGTAGTGTGATTTTACGAGTGTACGACTTTCTAGACATATTTTATCTATGAATATAATAAAGAAATTGTAAAAAATATTGCACAAGTAAATTTTTATCATAAGCAATGGAATATACGGTAGCGTGCAAGTGTCCTTTATTCAAGATCTGTTGACTTGGCAACCCTAATAGTGGAACAAAGTCGATCTGCACAATGTCGACACGCATAATGTCGGTATTAAAGTTAAATTAGTTTAGGTCAGGTTATATTATGCCCGGTTAGGTTACGATTGGTTGTTAGGTTAGTAATTTTCAATGAAAATCTGAAATGTAGTTTGAAATCTGAAATCCACGTACTTCATTAAGATTGAACGTCGACATTATGAAGATCGATTTTGTTCAGTGAACGCTGCAAAAGAGTTCGACCCAAGAAATTAGTAATGATGGTATTAACCTCGTTAATAAGACCACGAGATGATAAGGCAATAACGTATATAATGCCAAGTCTGCATATACAGTAGAGTCTCGATTATCCGACATTCCGGCTTATTCGACATGCCCTTGACACAGCAAAACAACCTTCCATCATGCATTTCTTTAAACGTTTGCCTTAAAGTTTTTCCTTTGCATTGTCTCAATTTATAAATGGGTAGCTTAATAAAGATGATGAAATTTTTTCTTTTAAATACTGTATATAAAAGCAATAAATCTGTGTAATGAGATTTATTCCTTTATGTAGTCGCATAATGTATTTTACATTTTTTATAAATAAACCCTAATTTCAAAATTATTCGGAAATTTTGTTTAATTTGCGTTCCTTTCATCTGGCACTCACTATTTCCGGATTATCCGACGTTTTCGTTTATTCGACTACCTGTCAGTCCCATTTACGTCGGATAATCGGGACTCTACTGTACTCGTAAAGTATATGCGTACATGTACTCTATACTGTATGAAGTAAAGAGAATGTACATAGGCCTCTGTATTAATGCATACTTCGGCAATAAAATATATATATATAGATATATATATATTATGATGCACACCACAAGGAAAAATGAAAAGCAAATTCCAAGGCCTTTCGTGTATTGAATAGTATATACACCTCGTTAGGGTGTTACTATTGAATACACGAAAGGCTTTGGAATCGCTTTTCATTTTCATTGTGGGTGTGCATCATTTATTTACTTCGTGTTTGATTTATATTATAAATATATATAACACTAGGCAACAAAGATTTGTTACAGAAGACCAAATAGGTGCTCCTAGCTAATTCGGTATGCTGATTTCAAATCTATAATTAGATTTTTTCTATCACGTCTAGATTTTGTGTAAAATGCAAATCACTTTTAGTAAATTTTCTACCCACGTCCAGATTTTGGTTTTAATCGGCTTAATGCCAGTAATATGAAACTTGCTTTTCAAGGTTAAAGCAATTTTTTTTGCCAACTATATACAAATTCGAACAATTTTGATAAATAAAATTTATCCCGAGTCGCTACGTGACAGTCAAGCAGAACGGTTGTTGAAGCACTCTGCTGATGAGCAAGTGACAGGTTGTGGTGACTTGTGGTTTTTATAGCATTGTTTTGTAACTACGGTGTGTATTTCTTTTATTTTGCACATCGTAATAATTACTTTCTACGTTTTTTCAGATATTGTATGGTAATTCAAAATTGCATCAAATAGACGTGCTTGTGTAAATCACCCAGACAACTTCTGCTTTGTCTGTGGACAATATACACCTAAGCCACAACGTAGAAACATAACAACAACAAAGATTAAACTTGCCTACAAGTGTTATTTTGACTGTAAGTTAGGAGACCAACAGAGGGACTGGGCACCACATATTTGCTGTGCACAGTGCAATGCAATGTTAATAGCTTGGATGAATGGTAAAAGAAAAGCTATGCCGTTCTCAGTCCCCATGGTTTGGCGTGAGCCGAAAAATCACTTCAATGATTGTTATTTTTGTTTGACAAAGATTGCTGGTTTCACAAAGAAAAACAAATCAAAGATCACGTACCCAAACTGCGAATCAGCAATGAAACCAGTACCACATGATGAAACAAATCCACCACCAGTTCCACCAGCAACGATAACAGACAGCAGTTCATCTGAAGATTCTGCTAGTGATATAGAAACAGGGAAAGATGGCATATATGTTCCAGATGCAAATATTTCCCACATTTGTTAAGTCAAGCGGAGTTAAATGACTTAGTGCGCGATTTGGAATTACCAAAAGAAAAGGCAGAGTTGCTTGGTTCAAGACTTCAAGAATTTAATCTTCTCCAACCAAACACCAAAGTTTCCCATTTCCGCCATCGCCATTTGCAGTTTTCATCATTTTACTTACAGGAAGAAAACGTTTGTTTCTGCCACGATATCAGTGGTCTGATGCAAGGGATTGGCTGTCGCTATGATCCAAAAGAATGGAGACTGTTCATTGACTCTAGTAAAGCTAGCCTTAAAGCTGTATTACTGCACAACGGCAATGAAAAACCTTCAATACCTGTAGCACATGCCACTGGCCTTAATGAGACTTATGAATCGATGAAACTGCTGCTAAGACTCATCAAATATAAGGACCACACATGGAATATTTGTGGCGACCTTAAAGTTGTATCATTACTTCTTGGGTTACAGTTGGGCTACACAAAGCATATGTGCTTTTTGTGTCTATGGAACAGCAGAGATGACAAGAACCACTACAAAAACATGATTGGCCATCTAGAACTGAACATGTGTTGGTAAATACAATGTGAAACACCCAGCACCTATTGACCCTCAGAAAGTACATCTTCCACCACTTCACATTAAACTTGGCCTTATGAAAAATTTCGTGAAGGGTATGGATCATCAAGGTAGTGGTTTCCAATATTTAAAGGATAAATTCAAAGGAATATTGACAGATGCTAAGCTAGAAGCTGGAGTTTTCACTGGACCACAGATCCGCAGTGTCATCCACGACTCATCGTTTCCATCTAACCTAAATGAGAATGAACTAGGAGCATGGACATCTTTCGTTGAAGTTGTCAAAAATTTTCTTGGAAACCACAAAGCTGAAAACCACCGTAAACTCGTAGAAAACATGCTTAAATCTTATGAAATAATGGGATGCAGAATGTCTTTGAAAATTCATTTTTTACATTCTCATCTTGACTTCTTCCCGGCCAACCTTGGGGCTGTAAGTGACGAGCATGGTGAGCGCTTCCACCAACAGATCTCAGTTATGGAAAACAGATACCAAGGTAATTTCAACCCAAATATGATGGGAGATTATTGTTGGTTCCTGCAGAAGGAGAGCTCGTCATCCTACAAGCGACAAAGGAAGAGGACACACCAAAGTTTCACTTAAGAACAGGAATTTGCCTTTCAGTAGTAACAACAAAATACTAACGCGCTTTGGGTGGATGGTTGGGCGCAGGGTGGTAACTCCGCCAGCGGAATTCCGCTGTCTGTCTTAAGCCAGAATAAAGGAGGAAATACATCCCTGTTCGCTAATTATTTAAGTATGCTTAACATAAAACGTGGCACGGAAAAGTAGCTTAGACGGCTTTCGTAATAGAAGCGGGTGAGAAAAAAAATGAAAAATAGGGGTTTTCGGTTACACAAACTCTGGACGTGATAGAGAAATTTTGATATCAGATCTGAAATCAGCATCAGCGCTTTAGTAGGAATCAGTAGTTCACGTGTCTGTAACAAAAAAAAGTTGAAATTTGTTGCCTAGTGTAATCAAACACGAAGTAAATAAATGATGCACATATTTTATATATATATATATATATATATATATATATATATATATATATATATATATACTGTATATACATTTTAACTGCAAACACGCAGTATAATTAACGTAAAGAACGACGCTTGTATAGGAGAATATTCCGCGCAAGATGAGGAGGGAGAACGAAACAAATGAAAAAATGAGGCCCATGGTGTAATGGTTATCATATCTGACCGGCAATCGGAAGATCCCGGGTTCGATTCCGGGTGGTTACCTCATTTTTTCATTTGTTTCGTTCTCTCTCCTCATCTTGCGCGGAATATTCTCCTATACAAGCGTCGTTCTTTACATATATATATATATATATATATAATCAAACACGAAGTAAATAAATGATGCACACCCACAATGAAAAATGAAAAGCGATTCCAAAGCCTTTCGTGTATTCAATAGTACACCCTAACGAGGTGTACTGTTCAATACACGATATATATATATATAAATATATATATATATATATATATATCGCTAATTAAGTTTATAAATAATAGCTGGTAAATCTATACTTGAGTGACCACTTATTCGTTTCACTAATGACAATACTGCAAAAAAAAAAAAAAAAAAAATATAATTTCTCGAAACTTTCCATCCTGTTTCTATTAAGGAAATAAATTATATTTTTAACTTTTTCAATCCTGAGTTTTCAAATTAAAAAAAAATGTTAATGAGAACGTTTCTTTTATCTTAAATGAGATTAACTTTAAATTTTTGGTATTCGGATAAGGCTTACTGATATTCTGGTCGGTGTAACTAAATTTGATTGGAATGAGCTGGGTTGGCCTAATGGGTACTTGTAGGTTATCCCCCCCCACCACCACCAATTTTGACAGAATATTTTCGTTAAAACTAACGAAAATATCACGACTTAACCTAACCAATTATCAAGGGCGTACAGTTGATCTATTATTAAATAGTAAATACTATTCCAGAAACAAACAATGTTATAATTAATAATAGATCAACTGTACGCCTTTGATAATTAAATTGGTTAGGTTAAGTCGTGATATTTTCGTTAGTTTTAACGAAAATATTCTGTCAAAATTGATTGTGGGGGAGATAACCTACAAGTACTGCCCAATGTCTGGCGTTTGGCGAAAGTATTAGTTTCACGAGTGTCTCTCACTAAAGGACATAGGTATAAATGGTTCTAATTTAGGTAGAATTTAGTTTTGAGAGAGAGAGAGAGAGAGAGATACAAACTAACAAAACTAACAAAGACCCTAAGATCCACTCTAGCCTAGTCCAAGAAAGAAGTAGAGAAAATAAGGAGAAAAACAATTAAAATAACCAATACTGAAACTTGGGTACTTGTAGCCCCCCCCCCCCCCCGCAATTTTGACAGAATATTTTCGTTAAAACTAACGAAAATATCACGACTTAACCTAACCAATTATCAAGGGCGTACAGTTGATCTATTATTAATTATAACATTGTTTGTTTCTGGAATAGTATTTACTATTTACTAATAGATCAACTGTACGCCTTTGATAATTGATTAGGTTAAGTCGTGATATTTTCGTTAGTTTTAATGAAAATATTGTCAAAATTGGTGGGGGGAGATAACCTACAAGTACCTATAACGCCATTATAGTAAACAAAACAGTAGGTATTGAAAATGTTGCTTACACAATAACAACGATTTAAATTTCAAAAAATGTTTAATATAAAATAATACTATTATCCACGCTCAGTTTCTATTTTATTTATACTAGCAGAGAACCCGCCCTTCGTGCAGGTAGAAAAAAAATCCCAGCCAACGGGCGGAATATTTTTGGTAGTTCCTGCAGAAGACTATTACTTTCTGGTAATACATAGTTATTGTACAGTCAAAAAATATATATATATTATATATAATATTTTTAACGAAAATATCACGACTTAACCTAACTAATTGTCAATGTTAAATTTTTTTTTTAACTTGACAGTAAAAAATAATATATATATATATTAAAAATTAACTAACTGGTTAGGTTAGTTGAATGCCTGGTTAGGTTAACTGTCCGCCTTTGACAAGTGGTTAAGTCGTGATATTTTCGTTAAAACTAACGAAAATATCGACTTAACCTAACCAATCATCAAGGGCGGACAGTTGACCTAACCGGGCATTCAATAATTTTTCCGTAGGTTTCAATTAATTTCAAGTAACTTTTAACTAATAATTTTCTCTCGAGGAGTCATTTCCGTGTTTTACCGACGGACAGACAGCATATCTATAGATTTTTAAAAATTCAAATTTTTGTCTAATTAAAAAAAAAATTAATTTTGTTTGACGAATCGTAAATGCATAGAGTGAAAAACACGCGCTAGAGCTCCGTCCATTTTGTGACGTGTCTATGATGTCATTATCTTTCAACCAATTCGCAATACAGAGGGACAGACGGAGGGACAGGACTCCCTTTTTATAGTATGTATAATTGTATATATTCTTTTTCTTTTATGAAAATATCACGACTTAACCTAACCAATTGTCAAGGTTATATATATATATATATATCTATATATATCGTAAAGAACGACGCTTGTATAGAAGACATTCCGCGCAAGATGAGGAGGGAGAACGAACAAATGAAAAAATGAGGTAACCACCCGGGAATCGAACCCGGGATCTTCCGATTGCCGGTCAGATATGATAACCATTACACCATGGGCCTCACTCGATCAGAAGTCGTAATTCTCCTACATACGCGCAGAAACCAATGCCTCGAGGGAGGCACCTCCCGCATGCCGCACATATATACATTTTCAACTGCAAAGAACATGCAGTTTAATTAACGTAAAGAACGATGCTGTATAGAAGACTTTCCGCGCAAGATGAGGAGGGAGAACGAACAAATCTTGCGCCGAATGTCTTCTATACAAGCGTCGTTCTTTACGTTAATTATACTGCGTGTTATTTGCAGTTGAAAATATTATATATATATATATATATATATATATATAATATATATATATATGTAGCGGATCGACAAGAAATAGACCAGCAAATAGACAGGAATCCTTTACTTCCACGCTATCATCAAAGAACTTGGAAAACACACGTGGGCAAGAGTCAAACAATGGAGTGTGTTTCTTCCCAAAGGGCGCGAACGCAAATCCTTATCAACTAAAGGACGCGCTCACAAGGCGTCTTAAGAATTGGCGCGAAGTCCTACGTCACAGGAACTACGTATAAAAGCGAGCTTCCACTTGCTTTCATTCTCACTCTCACTCACTCTTACTCACATCATCGAACGTGAGCAACACGTCCACCAACCGCTTTCCGGCCCCCTGGCCGGGGGGCGCGGCCGCTACTTTCTTCAAGGCCTACAATTTATCATCAAGTAAGATCTACAGACCGCCTGCAGGAGCAATCCTTCGAGGCCCAACCGGAATCACTTCGGGCCTGCGGTTTGCCGGGTCGGCCTTCAAGTTTCCCCACATTCCTCGGGATATATTCAGCACCACAGGCCTACGCCTGCAAGATCATAAGGCCAGCCTGCACCTCGAGAAGTAACATCACCTCAGGCTTCCGAACGAAGCCTACATCCATCATCTCAAGAAGCTTAACGGACAACCGACGACAACTCGAGTTTTCGGTTATAGATCTTTCTTCAACCCGCCTTCAACAGAGTTTACATCGTCCTAAGATAAGTACCTCCTATTCTAAGTACTCTTGTGAAGCCTACATTAGCCTACCGCCGAACGGTAGGCTATACTCCCAAAGTGTGTAATCAAGCGTTCCAACTGACTCTCGTGAAGGAACGCAGTAGGCCTGTCATCCAATTCAAGTGTCATTTCAATACCGTAATTCCGCGTATCATCCGTTATTATGTTAGATTCATATATTTATGTGTTAACTAAATATTCTCTTGACGTAATCACTTAACATCACATAATGGTCTTATATATAAATGATATTTGTTTATTTGTCAAGCATTTCAATCCATTATTATTAGGCCGCATCAATTATTCTATGTGCATCCATGCAATCATTTAGCCTACTTAATCAGTGTCAAGTATTCTATTCAATGTACCAAACGCACGTGCATTCTTTATATCATTTACTAGGCCCATTCAATGTTCCATGTCGCATGCCATTTACATACCATCAACGTACATTACTTATTACGTGTCAATTAAGCTATTAACATTTCATCTTATTAGCTAAGTCTATGTCATAAGCATAACGTAAAACTATCAATTAATTACTGTCAATTCTTTGTTATATCACAGTGAATAAATAACGGCTTTATTTTCATAATAAACTACAAAACCCATAAGGTGTCTTTTATAACCTTAACATTAATTTGCTTGGGTGTAAACCAAGCTGGTGACCTCGCTGCCATTCCTGTCACTTCCAATAGTATGGTGGATCTACTCAAATAGCTTTTCATTAATAAGCAATCAGTCATTGCATCAATTAATCATTGCATACAATTAAATCATTATCACCTTAAACGGCTAAAACTAGGTCCACTATATATATATATATATATATATATATATATACACTGGAAAAATGGAAGGCAGACTGTGTAGTGTTCCCAAATTAAAAGCCCGACAAAGGACCTCCTCAGCACTGAAGGAAAACAGCTTGGTGTTTTCAAGGGGCCAAGACTTTTTAGACAGCTTCCAAAGGACCTCAGAAACGGGACAGGGGTCAAAGTTGAAGTCTTCAAAAGAATACTAGATGCCTGGCTCAAGATGGTACCAGATGAGCCGGGTGTACCTGGCTATGTACGGTGGAGAGCGCAAGAGAGCAACTCGCTCCTACACCAAGCCAGGCCTAGAGGCGGGGCTACCAGCTTGACCTTCGTGTGAAGAGAGACCAACGCACGGAACTGCTACGAGGTTACGCGGTATACTGTATATATAACAAACTGATAGACCTATTTGGGACTCCAATGAAATAATATCATGCTTAAAAATAATGGAAAAGGGGCATATTAGGGACTTTATGACGAAAAAGGCACTTTTTCTCGTAAACGCAAAAATAGGCAAAAAAAAAGAAAAAAAAAAAAAGGCATTTATGGCATTTTGTCTGACCACCCGGGCACATCGCCTTGTGATCGTCAACGTGTGTATGAAGTCGAGTGGTTCAAGAGTTATAGCCAGGATACGAAAGTGTGACGAATAGACGGACAAGTGCAATCCAGTATGATCCCTCCAAATTTTTTGGTCAGGGACAACCAGACTACTTACGGTAATCTAACCTACACCATGCGGAAAAACGTGGATTCACTTTAGTGCTGCCACCTTTCCCACGAGAATTATAGTATTTTATTAAAGCAAAATTATAATAATTAAATAGGAAATCTAAACAAAAAAAAATCCACATCAAATAATAAATGAAAGAGTAAATAATATAATAATTAAAAAAGATTAGGGAAGAACAATGGTATACGGATGAGTCTGAAAAGGACACTGTTGCTAGGACTGCGAACACCGCTAGTGTTGTAATTGTCACTAGGATACTTTTAAGGAAAAGAAGCACCGCACTTCAGTGTTCCAAATGTTACGAAGCAATGTGACAAAGTTTCACCCCATCATCAGACACGCCAGTGCAATAGTGCATTGCAACTGAATATGTAATTTGCAATCGCCGAAAATCTACCAATTATGCCGTAGGATATAGGAAGGGTACTTAATTAATTTTTAATCAAGATGTACTATCGTACGCCAGTGGTTCGCAAACCACTACTCGTGCTTGCCATTAACCCGACATCACTAACCACTAATCAGCGAGCGGTTGTCCCCATAACAACGGAGGGAGAGTAGGGGGTGGAGGTGTGCCATTTTTTTTAACTAATAATATAAAAGACTATTATAGAAAAAGACAAATTTAACTATAGATAAATAAAACTGCTCAACAAAAAAAAAAATTTTTTGCTGCTGATTTAATTCTAAGACCTGTTTCCGGGTAATATTGATGTGCTGATTTCAAAAAATCACCTTAGATTTTGTCCATCACATCAGGTTTTCGTGCAATGCAATATGCCTATTTTGGGTGATCCATGAAGGGCGCTTATCAAAATTGATGATTTTTGAGACCTGTTAACAGCTGTTTTGCTGTTAAAATTTTATCTGTGGAATACGCAAATCTGTGCATTAAGTCTAAAGGTCATGTACAACATATTAAAATCTTGGGTAGCTGTGATTCCCCCAGGTGTGAGCGTGACGTCATGATCTGAGAGAGATTTCCCATTGGCGGAGTGAGAGCAGCCGGTTCCGCTAGTGACGTTACTTGTAAACTTTCAGCAGTTGGGTTGCAACATGAGCATTAAAGTTCACTATCTCAACAGTCCATCTGGATAAATTTCCAGAAAATCTTGGTGATGTTAGTGAAGAGCAAGGTGAAAGTTCCACCAAGATATCAAAGTGATGGAAGAACGATACCAAGGAAGATGGGATACCCATATGATGGCTGACTACTACTGCTGGAGCCTGCAAAGAGATTATCTTGACATCTCTCATTCTAGGAAGTCCTATAAGAGAAAATTTATCAGCACTGAAAAGTAAGAAAACAAAAAAAAGACAATGTTAAGAAAACTGGTCCCGCGCTTGCTTTAATATGGATTCATTTTTTGCTTATTTAAACACTATGTGTCAATATTACCATTGTATATTAAAGTTCACTCCCTGCACAATTGTTGACTTTTCCATGCTGATTCTGAGTATGTAAAAACTTATTTTTTGAAAAGAAAAGAAATTGGGCATAACCCTGCCAAAATGCGATATCTCCAAAATATCCGTATTTGATTGCTCGAAAACCTGACGTGATAGGCAAAAACTAAGGTGATTTTTTTAAATCAACACACCAAAGTTACCTAAAAACAGGTGTTAGAATTAAATCAGCAAAATTGGTGTTGGGCAGTGTAATGAATAAATAAATTATGTATAACATATTCATTGATTACTTTTTGACACTTCGTTAGCATAGCTGGGCACTTGCGTTTTTTTGCGCGTTTTTTTGCGGTACTGCGGTACTGCGGTACTACTACCGCACTACCAAACCGGTACCGCATAACGCAGTATCGCAAAGGATCGCTGAAAGTACAGCAGTACCGCTACCGCATTCAAATTTCCCGCGGTACTTTCCGCGGTACCGACCAACACGGTAGTACCGCAGTACCGCAAAAAAAACCGCAAGTGCCCAGCTCTGTTCGTTAGTACATATACTCAGGGTACTCGTGTGTGTGTGGTGTGTGTGTGTGTGTGTGTATTTTCAGTAAGGACGCAACAGCTACGTGCATTCAGCCGAATTTTATAAACCTCTCACAACACTGTTACGTCCACCCTTCAGACTCGCATTATGTCAGCGCAGTCCCGCCTATTCATTCGAATAATTAAATTTGTTTTAAACAAATAAAAGCAACATTACAAACACTAGAGAAGTTTCACAATCAAACCGGGAATGGGGAACACCCTGTTAGAGGCAACGTCTTCAGCCGAAATGAAGCAATGAATTGCACTTGTAATGAGTTGGAAGTAAGTTCTAACGAATCCGGGTTCAAATGGGTTACGAGAAGATGGAGCAATTTGATTCCGAAACACAACTAAAGAATTAATTGTATTCTGCCAAGTCTGATTTATCATGATTTAATGACTGTTCCCAAAATCATTAACAATCATGATGCATAATAATAATAAATATATATATATATATATATACACACACATACCTTTTAAAGGTTCCGTGCGATAATTCCTCATTTCACGAAGGTCAAGCTTGCCGCCCTCCTCTTCATATATATATATATATATATAATATATATATGAAAAGAAGGACCAACACAACGGCAAACATTTTCGTTTATTTTTTTGTACTTCAGACGTTTCGACAAATCTTTTATCATCATCAGTGAATTAAGTCTTAAAACCTTAAAACAAAAAAAAATAATGAAAATTACATTAATATAAAATTAAAATCATTAAAATTAAAACCTTAAAACAAAAATAATGAAAATTACATCAATACAAAATTAAAATCATTAAAATTACATCACTACAAAATTAAAATCATTAAAATTAAATTAAATTACCTCAACTGGTAAATACACAATGTTTACATCAACCTTAAAACCTTAAAACAAAAAAAAATAATGAAAATTACATTAATATAAAATTAAAATCATTAAAATTAAAACCTTAAAACAAAAATAATGAAAATTACATCAATACAAAATTAAAATCATTAAAATACATCACTACAAAATTAAAATCATTAAAATTAAATTAAATTACCTCAACTGGTAAATACACAATGTTACATCAACCTTAAAAACCTTAAAACAAAAAAAAATAATGAAAATTACATTAATATAAAATTAAAATCATTAAAATTAAAACCTTAAAACAAAAATAATGAAAATACATCAATACAAAATTAAAATATTAAAATTACATCACTACAAAATTAAAATCATTAAAATTAAATTAAATTACATCAACTGGTAAATACAACAATGTTTACATCAACCTCCATACTTGGCAAAAACTAAGAGAAAAACTGTATGGTTAGTAAATTAGAAGGTATGATATGGTCTATGAAAATCGAATGGTTGTTGTTCGTTAAAGAGCTGTAATTTGTAAGATGATCTATAATTATTGTTAATGGAGGGTTTGTTTCTATAGATGTACAAAGATTCTAAAATTCGGAGTTCTGTGAGGTTATTGGATCTAGTTAGAATTTCGAACTGAGTTTTCCTAAGGAGAAGTCAATAGCTTTGATATATATATATATATATATATATATATATATATATACACACAGACGGCATGGAACAGGAACTCTTCAAGGATTTAATTATCCTAGAAGAGTTCCTTGTTCTATGCACGGTCTGTGTGTATCATAAAAAAACCCAGGGTACCATTCTGAGTTCATTCCGATATATATATATATATATATATATATAATAGTGTATTGGTTTTTTTTTTAAAGAAGATAATGTTTAATAAGAAATTAATGGTTTGTTTATAAGAATTTAATAATGTGTTTATTAAAGAAGAAAATAATGTTTAATAAGAAATTTAATTATGGTTTGTATGTAAATAAGAAATTGATAATGTTTTGTTTGAAATTAAAAATATAAAAATACAAATTGGCAACATCCGAGATGTGCCGAAGCGGGAGGCTGAGTAAAATGACCAATTTTGGCAATTCAGTCTTCGGGCGGGTTTGCCCCGATTAGGTGTTTTTCGGATAAGTTTATTTAAAATAATTAATTATGTTTCTCTCTGCGGTTAAATGTTAACGCTAATTCCGTACTCACTTTACTCCGTTTGTCTAAAGTGTTTCGGTATAAATAAAGGTACAGTAAATAGTAAGTAATAGTGTGTAATTATCCCCGGTCCTTTTGCTTTGTTCAAAAGTTTAATGGCGGCCACGTCTACCCGTATAAAGACAGAGAAAATGAGTGATAATAGTAAGAAAAGGAAAAATACTGAAA